>JAGDQP010018069.1:12483-27987 GCA_022664845.1 Lepisma saccharinum
TATGTATGTATATATATTTATATATATATATATATATATATATATACAGTATATATATAAATGTGTGTGTGTGTGTGTTGAAGCCTTCAGAAGGATATTTAATACAACGTTAAATAAATCCGGTTATTACAAACAAGAAAATTACTTCTGGGGTTCGCCGGGCAGAAGGTAACGTAGAAGGGGGTCGCGGCATGAAAAAGGCTTAGATGCGCTGCATTGGATCGATCCCTACTCATGCGATGTGCACTTTGTGGTGGACAAACACCGTGTGCGCATGAGCGGATTTAGTAGAAATACACTTGGGGTGTGGATACAATGTTTTTATTGATAACAATTGCAAAGCTAGCGTTTAGAATGAAATATCAGAAATGATTGACGGGCAATGCCCATGCGTGTGCGTGCGTTTTTTGGCGTTGTCCCGTTTTCTCCCACTTTGTTCATTAAACCAACTAATCCCATCATCATGCATGCGGCCTGAGCCAAAGTTGCCTAAAAGGCCGGAAAACTAAAATCAAAATTCAATTTTATGTATGCACGCACTGTCATTTATTCTGGAAACGGAACAGAAAATGGGACACAAGCTTTATCTCCAAAGAATGATTCACGATATTGGCGCTCTGTAAAATATATGTGCGCAGAGCTCGAAATATAAGTAACAATATAATAGGCTGTTTAGCTGATAACCACTGCTATTCATTTAAATCTAGTAACTGCATTGCGGAAACAAAATCTGGGTTCGAATCCCGCTGTTCAACATCTGTATTACACAAAAATTTGTTTATGCCAGGGTTAGAATCTGCACTGCCACGTCCGCTCCCGCGCGTCTGAGGACCTCTAGACCGTGAGTATCTATTTGACCTGCCTTGATAGCTATTTTTGTGATTGTTAACGTTGCTCCGATTCTAACAATTTCTGTATCGTCCGGAATTACTATCTCGCCTGCAAGAATTTCGGAAGCTACGTCCCTGAAATCTACCGCTGGTTCTGCCTCTCTGTATGTCGGGTTCGGTTACAGCGGATGTTAAATTAGATATTTGCTTTCTAATTTCTGACAGGTCCCTTTGGAATATATTCGGAATTTCAGTCATCGTGCATTCTGTATGCACATTCGTTTCTTGGGCGCTAGCCGGCGTCTGTTGCCAGACAGCTTGTCTCGTTACTGTGGGACCCTGGTGAAAAATTATGGCTCCTGCCGTACGTTCGTTATGTAAGTTAGTACTGACTGAGGGACATTGTATTTCCAGGTTGGTACATCCCGTATTGTACATTAGCGTACGGGTTCGAATCCTGCTGGTGACAACTACTTAGCATGCTAAAGTTTGGCGCCATGCTAACCGAGTTCGGATCCCGCCTAAGTTAGTACTCTGCTAACTGCGATTGCAGATTTTATAGTTTCAACTGGTCGTGTCGATCGAAAAGAAATTCACGCGTTTCGAAAGCTTGAAGCCTGTTTTTCAGTGCATCTACTGTCTGAAAATATTTGAACGCTACCTGATCAATAAATTCCTTTGATTAACCTATATTTTAATGGGAAATACGCTTTGAAAATTGCATGCCTGGGTCGAGTTCGTCAATGAGACGTTCTTTATCCATTATATATAATAATGATCTTTCGTCTGAGTGTTGCATCCGAAAAGAGATACGCTCTTCTGCCAAAATTTGATATCTGGTGGCGGAGGGATTCCTTAATTTTGTCTTTCACCATATCGTATGTCATTACACTTCACATAGCATCTCTTATCAAGTTCATACAAACTTTCAAGCAAGGACCGAGTCGAAGTTTCTGCATTTATATGAGCCGTTAACTCAAATAGCTAAATAAAATCTGAAAATGATTCACCATCATCGTAAACTGGATGATTTAAATTTTGTCTGGGAACGTTTCCTTAAGCTCTGGAACCTTTGTCTTGGTCGCCTGCCATACTTCGTAATCAATATGTTATTTATATATGAAACTTGATAATATATTTTTGGATACTCTATGTTAGTTATATTCTATACCTTAAAATTACCTTACCATTACCCGTTTCTAACATAACATGCTGTACATAAGAAGAAAAATCACTCTTCTATTACAATGTGAAGGTTAACGTTATGCTCGTTGTCATAAATATTCATTCTTCATTTTCATAATTATTATTTTTATATGTTTAAATGTTATTTAAAGTATATAATAGCTGTATTAAACAGAAATTAATTAGAGACATGTTACAATGATCTTTTTTCTAATACAAATAGTAACTACAGCATGTATTTAGTATACTTTTATATTCTAAAAAAGGTGAAAATTCACTAATTGATGTGCTCAGCCTGGTGAAGAAAACGAGCCAAGATGTGCTCAGCCTTGTTAAGAAACGAGTATTGGTTTCTCCTGACCAATCAAAATAAAAGACAGGCCTTTTTTTAAAAAAAATAGATGAGTATATGAGTAAGTATGTGAGTAGGTAATACTATGGTATAAAAAGGTCAAAATTGACTGATTAGAATGACCACCAGAATGTGCTAAACCTAGAAAAAATAACGAGTATTGGTTTTGTCAGCCAATCAAAATAAGCAGACACTTCTCTGAAATGTAATGCTCTTATTAGAGCTGTTATCATAATCTAATTCAATATTAAGTTCCCCTCTCTTTATAATGATGTATATCCCATTGATTCGTTTCATTTGTTTCCTCAGTTCTAGTTCTTCTTATTCCTCTAAGGAAAAGTCCACATTCGCTCGTTTCTTTGTTCCACTTCTGGTTTCATCTAAGAAAGTCCACATTCAATTGTTTCTTTCTTCACTTCTGGTTATTCGATTGTTATTTGCCCTGTCTGTTAATGGAATATTTTGAATCTAGTCCTAACTTGCTCTCCTGTCAATCTCCGCATGACGTCAATAGTCTTGTACATTCCATCTAGTATTGCAACCCGCAATTTTGTTCAATGTTCTGATGATGGGGATTTCCAAACGCCACACGGTCTTTTCCTCAACTTTCCAATCTTAAATTTCCGATCACGTTTAGCTATGGCCTGGCAGAATCGCTTCGCTTGCGTCAAGTATACCTCAACATGGTAATGTCTAACCCAACATTTAGCAACAAGGTAGCTCAATGTCCCCTGTCACGTGATGGGAATTTCCAGGCGACATCTTAAGTTTCCGTCGTTCTTGCAGGACTGAAATAAAGCATTACCCAACTGCTCGTCAAATTTAGCTCACAATCTTGTACAAACATGTCTTAAGTCACTTCGATACAATCAACAGCGTTAGCTAACCTCAGCATCTTCCCAACTCACCACCCTTTCCTGTACTCACACGTAATCTTGTACGAACACCTCGACTACGTGGCGCTTGCCCCAGACATGTAGGCAACCCGCAATTTTCCGTCGTTGGATTACGTCATCACTTTTCCCACCCTCACAATCTTGTACAAACACGTCTTAGGTCACCACAACCCACCCCAAAGGCCACGTCATTACATTTTCCCGCCAAAATACCACCGTGATCTGCTACGAACACCTCGACTACGTGGTGCTTGCCCCTGCCATCTAGGTAACCCACAATTTTCGGTTCGTTGTTACAGGATATATACTCACTGCATCTTGAATCCTCGCATACATTTTTGAATTCAACGAGGTTAATAAAAGTGGAGCAGATTTATCTTGTTTCACATCATTTATTTTGCAGTATAGACTAAATCTCTCTAAATATTGTTTAATAGTGTCTTCCTCAGGATTGAAAGTATGAAACTGCAAATGCATACTAGCCATATCTAAAGTTGGGTCCTTTATTACTCGTCGCCACTAATAGTATATATGAATTTACATTGGATAATTTTTATTATTGAGGTGGTTGAATTACTATTATGGGAAAACATACCCACTATACTGGATTTAATCTTTTGTACATAGTAAATCAAACTCATTCGTAATCATAGAGCCAAACATGATATTCTTGATTTATTTCAATAATGTGTAGAATGCGGAGTCGCATATGAACTAACATATCTTGGATACACTTTGTAAATTACACCTTATGCCCACTAATACATTTGTTCAACTTGGAGAACAGCATTGAATTACATCACTTCAATAGAAATATTATTTCCGTAATGGTTTGATCATAAATTCATTGTTCTTATTGCTCATATTTCATAGAAGTATTTTCCACATATCGAAACATCAGGAGAACCGACTAGAACAAACAATAACAAGTAAGGCATGAAAATTGGACAATTCTTATTCGTGAGCAAGGCTTAATTCAATCTTTGGTTTAAAATAGTTAATTTGAGCTGTTCTCGAACCTGATATAAACTATCGCTTAATAATGGATGTTCCGTTACTAATTTATATGGTTGAGTTGTATGCAATATTCTTGTAGTTAACTTATTCAAAAATAGTCTACCAAAAAATCTTTAACTTCAGATTGGGCGAGATGGCTGGAATAGAGGGTCCGTTTGTTTTCTTTCATTTGACCATTGGCAAAATGAACGTAGAATAATAGTATGTATTCTTTAAACAGACCTTTAAACACGTTTTTTTTTTACTTGTAAAACTACATGGTTTACCATCAAAATGTCGTCTTTTACACTCTTTCAATTTCTCAATTTCTTGAGTCAACAATTCGTCACGCATTTATAATGTATTTACTGAAGATGCTAATTTATGGTTCTCTATAGCTTCATAAATAGTAAAGGAAGTACCAACTAATCTCAATAATTCCTTTCTTCGTGCGGGAAGTATTCGCACAGGATAATGTATATTTTTTGTCTATTTTAAAGTGTAGGGTACGGAATAATCAACTCCATACTACCGAAAATGCATTTTTACATCTTTTATTTGGCTTCGCATTGAATTCCATTGTTCATATATATCCCTTGAAGGATAAATATGTTGGAGATTGATGATTCTTAGCCGATACTTATATGGCATTTGTAGAATGAAATACGAAGCCACGGTTCGCAAACCCGCGCCTACTTGTTTAATAACAATCTCATGAAAATCGTCTATCGTTACTACAACGATTGGGAGAGAAAGAGGAGGAAGAATTCCATTCTGATCCTCATTTCGAATATTTTTCAAGAAATAAGAGCATTCAAAATCACTATCCGCAAACAATATTGCATTTTAAATAACAACTACTTACATTATTTTTGTTTTACTAATATGCCAATAAACAAAAAAAATAATCTATAAAAAGTATATAATTTACTTTTTCGTCGCTTTAAGTCTCCGTGACAGATAATAGATTGCTATTCTCTGTCGCTTTCGTTTTCACATTGGTCTATGACGGAGTGTGAGACTTGAAAAAAATCTTGCGCTCATCCTGATATCATATTTATTAAAGTCAAAATACAATCTACTCTGTTTATTATCGAATTACATTAGTAGTGATGAGTGCTAATTTGCATTTCTTTTTCTGTGGCTTAATTCACAGTTTACTACGTGAATTAATTAATTATATATATATATATATATTCGATTGTTGGAAGATCGCGTGGTGACCGTATATTTAGTGCACAATTAAAAATTTATTATGTGACGTGTTACGCTCTCGCGCCTTGCTGTCGCGAAAAGCCGACGCTTTTACTCTGTATATTTCGCGTTTTCGAAATATGTCCCAGAAGAGTGGCAGCTTTGGGACGTCATCGTTACGGTCGTCCCTTCGTCATTTATGATCGAGTGAAAAGTAACCAAATCTCATTCTGCGTTGTGCGATTTCAAAGTTAAAGTTTGTCCTATTTTAATTTATTTTATTATGCACTTAAATTAATATTATTATTGTACTTCCGCACTGATTAAAGGGTTAATTTCGCGGTATCAGATTTTACAGAACTTAATACAAAATTAAAGATTATCCTACAAACCCTTGTATAACGCCATATACCCTATTGTCAGTCTCCTTGAAAAAGTGGTTTCAACCTACTTACTGCTATTTTCTGAATTATCCATTCACCTTTCTTATTTTTAATGCAAACCTTCTATTCATTCTCATGCAGTTTCTGAACTACATCGGCCGGTCCTCTATACACAGTCCAGGCATTATTTTCGCCTTTTTTATAAGTCGGGTCAAAGACCAATACTGGTTGATCTTTTTCGTAAGTTACTACCGGGGCTTTGTCGTAGTATTGTTTCTGTTTCAAATACGTACGATAAAGATCGTCAATGGCTAATTCTCCTAATTTGTTTAGGTCTTTCGATTTTACCTTGGTTTCTTCCAGTTCTTAGGGATACCGAAAAATGTCATCTGTTATGTCTCTTGGATGAAATCCGTGGACCAAAAAAAACGGCGTATTTCGTTATCCCGTTCTTGAAGTGGTGTTTAAAACATAAACCGCTGTGGTTACGAACATGTTCTACTCTGTTTTGTCTGTATCCGCTTTGTAATATTTTATTACTCGTTTCAATATTCCATGAACAACCTAGATGACACCTATGTTCTAATGGCAGTACGCTGGTGAGTATTACGGCCATGTTTTCAGCAAACGACAGAATTTTAAATATACCTTACTCTAAAATGATTTGTGCATGTCAGATTTAATAATGGCCGGTGGTCCAAATTCGAGAGACAACCCGTAGTACAAAAAAAATCAGTGACTGTAGTCACTCGTACGTTTGGTACCGCTTTACCAGTGACCATTTCTGTACCCTCATCCATGAGAATGACGAAAAATTTGTTTTGATGCTTAGACTCTGTATACAGGCCTGAAAAATCAATTATGACTCTTGAAAATGGATTACCCGGTCAAGGTGTCTGTGGCTCACCTTGTGGCAATTTGGTTGGCTTTTAATTGGCCTGAAAAGAGTTACAAAATCATAGTCTGTGCAACAAATTGCTACGCATTCCAGGAAAATAATACTTGCGTGTGGTTTTAAACGAAATCTTTGTAAAGCCGATGTGACCAGCCTTTAGTGCGGCGTGCAAATTATTAAACCAAATATTTCTTAAATGGAACCTGGTATTCACATCGGGAAAACTTTACGTTTGTCTCTCGCAGGTTGTAAACGAAATAAAATGCCTTTTTCCAAAACAGAAAATTAGCTTGACGTACCACTGGGCTGGTCTGGTCTGACGTATCAGTCGGCTGGTCTGGGTTTTCCAGTGTCCTTATTATTCTTTGGCAAAATGTTGTTGTTCTTGTTCTCTTCTTACGTCAATGTCCGGTTGTATGAAACAAATGCGTTAAAATTCATCTGGCATTTGTTATTTTGCCTCTTCTTCCGTTAATGGAGAGTTATCTATATGTCGCTTTAATATGTCCATCCACTTGTCTTCGGTACGACAATGTTGTATCTCGAAAATATATTGCGAAATATAAGCCGTATGGATCAACTGCCAATTTCAAATACGCTACCACTGAATTATCCATAAAAAAAACTTCGAATGGGTGTCCTAATAGTAAACACTTAAAGCATTTAAGTCCGTACACCAGACTGGCCAATCCATTTGCCATAATGTCTTAGTAGTGACATCGCGCTCTCGCATAACCATTTGCATATTTTAATCATTAATTATTCTTGTTTTTCACAAATTTACTCTCGGATTTGACAGCTCGCTAATTAAAAAATAAAATTGAGCTTAACTCTTCCGTCTTACCCCTTTCCCTGGCTAGGAACACACATTTGTACTACGGAATGCCACGGGGCATTTGCCTTTTTCTTGGATGAAAAAAAAATAATGGGTTGTCTTCGACGAGATACCTACAGGCGCAAAGAAATTAATTTAGTTCAAGAAGAAGAAAAAAAAGGAAAGGGTAGGCTTTTTCTTCGCGACCCGTTTACCAGACAACACAAGATGACCACCGAAAAATCGTTTAACTGCTTTCTGCAATGAGTTACCTTTTTTTATATTGCAACATGAAGAACATAAATGAATATTTTAAAAAGAAAACATGAAGTGCTTATTGGTAATGATGACAATGAGACATAAATGTAAGATACTTCAAGTACTTGTGAATATTACGAAGATCTAGGAACATTGTAATAGCAGTAACATTGTTTGATACAATTTTAGTCAGGGTTGATGTTTGATTGAGAGAATTATAAACACTGATTTTGCATAATAAAATGTAATTTGACTAAACTTGTGCTAAAAAGCTTCCAAAGACCTTAGTAAATTACAGAAAGGTAACGAACACGAAAAGAATCATTGAATATAAGTTGGTATTGAGATATGCAGAAATATAAACACTGATTGTACATAATAAAATGTAATTTGATTGAATTTGCATAGAAAAGCTTCCAAAGGCCTTAGTAAATTACCGAAAGGTAACGAACACGAAAATAATCATTGAATATAAGTTGGTATTGAGATATGCAGAAATATAAACACTGATTTTGCATAATAAAATGTAATTTGTCTGAATTTTCATAGAAAAGCTTCTGAAAGAATTGATAAATTATAGAAAGGTAATAAACACAAAAGAATCATTGAATATAAGTTGGTATTGACATATACAAGAACTGACACAGAAACAAGAACCTATTGCACTGAATAAAATGTAATTTGAATAAATTTGCATAGAAAAGCTCCCGAAAGCGCTGGTAAATTGCACAAGTATTGAATATAGGTTGGTATTGACATATACAAGAAATGACACAGAAATAAGAACCTATTGCACTGAATAAAATGTAATTTGACTAAAGTTGCATAGAAAAGCTCCCAAAAGCGCTGGTAAATTGCACAAATGTTGAATATAAGTTGATATTGACATATACAAGAACTGACACAGAAACAAGAACCTATTGTACTGAATAAAATGTAATTTGATTAAATTTGTATAGAAAAGCTCCCGAAAGCGCTGGTAAATTGCACACATGTTGAATATAAGTTGGTATTGAGATATACAAAAACAGACAAAAACAAGAACCTATTGTATTGACTAAAATGTAATATTGACGGAAATAGTACTAAAAGCTCCTGAAAGCGTTGGTAAATTACAGAAAGATAGCATACATGAGCAAAATTATTGAATATCGTTGAGATATACAGAAAATGAGATAAAAGAACATGTGATTTTACTGAATAAAATACAAATTTGACTAAACTCGAACTGAAAACCTTCCGAAAGCGTGGGTAAATTTGAAAAAGTTTTTATGTTGGACGTAAACCTCATGACGAAAGGTGAATATTATATATACTGGTTTTGAAGCTAGGAAATGCACTTATTCTGGTTTTGCCTTTGATTTTTAAAAAGTCTCCATTTTATAACTAATATGGCCGACATAAAATCTATTTTGCACATCGTTTGAGCTACAGAACTGAAATTTTATATGAAGACGTATTGTCATTATTAGATTGAAGAAATATAAGAAAAGTTTTTATAAGTCACCATCTTTAAACAAATGTGGCCGTGGAAATGATTTTTTCATAGAATACAGAGCCTAAGTGACTAGACCTAGAAACTTGAATCTTGGTAGAAACGTTTATTACTGCAAAAGAATTACAAACATATGAGAAAATTGTACAAAAGTCGCCATCTTTAAAACAAATTTGGTGGACAAATTGATTTTTTGAAAGAATACACAGTCTAATCGGATAGGAGTAGAAACACGAAACATGGTAGAAACATACATTAGTAAAGAATTACGAAAATGTAAGAATATTTTGGAAAAGTCGCCATCTTTAAACAAATATAGAGCACGAAAAAATCATTTTGCACATCACTTAAGATAGAAACCTGCAATTTGGTACAAAGATATAGTTTGACGAGTATATTACGAAAATGTAAGAATATTTTTGAAAACTAGGCATTGGTGGTGCTAGATAAAATATTTATTGAAGATATCTAAGAATGGATATTGCTGTCAACGCGAATGAATGAAAGAAATACGTTATTCATGGAACATTTATGGTATTTGAGTCGTGCAAATGTGCTTTAAACCATTTGTTTTTGCTTATATTTTATTGGACAAACTGATAATGAGACAGTACATTGTGATTAGTGAACAAATTCTATAAAGATGGCCAACAAGGGGAGTCGAACCTAGGTGCTGATGAAACTGTACATACAGGTAGTTTGTGAATGTTGTACTAAAAAGTTAGTTGTGATTAAATAATAACCATCATAGAACATTGGAAATTGGCATTGCCACTAACATGTATAGCATGCTATAATGATAGTCCTATGGACACAGCTTAGCACAATTGCATTGACATTTGCAAGGAATCTAAGGGAGAAATTGTGTAGGGAAACTTTACGGTACTTGTAAGGAAATTTATGAAACATTTTTAGAGATGCATTCCAATAATATGATTACATTGTCAAAGTTTTGTATGTATATATAAAAATAATTAGAAATGATGAGTACTTGGAGAAATTGCATGAACTTTTATGGATAAAGGGCTGGATTTATGGCTGTTGTACTTGGTGTCTTTAAGGAAGAAAATGGAGGAGAAGTACTTTCAAGTAATGGTTAAATAATGTGTAAACTTTATAGGTAATAACAGACCAATAAGAAATCATGATGTTACGAATATCATTTTTAAGACGAAGAGTGTAGCGAATTTAAATGAAGTGACGTAGATGAAAGAAATAAAAGGCTTAGAGATGTGAGTTGCGCAGAAGTGTTTTAAAATGACCGTGTTTGGGCACAAAAATATTGTTGTATAAGCCTTATGATTGTTTGAGTTGTTTTAAAGTTTGTGTGAATAGAAGCTTTGTTGGTGGTGTTGGTTTATAGTTTGGAAGAAAGGAAGACAGAAGCAGTTTAAGATTGAAAAGACTGTATTGGGATTTTGGTGTGCAGTATTCCGTGTATTTAATTGAACAAATTAAGTACTTTGAACAGTATTGTGTCTTGGTGACGATAGGAAACTTTGTTTATTTATAATGGATTTCTGGGGAGAAGAAGATAACAGATCCAGTGACACCTTCTTAAATGTAGTGAAGGAAATAGAACTTTTTGCTGAAACTTTATCAAATATTGAAAACCGGTCGCAGAGTCCCTCTTTGCTTATTAAAAGTGACGTAACTGTGAAAAACGCTTTAAATGTGGTACCCTTAGAGAACAGTGTACATTCCCTATCGAAAAGTGAATTTGCTGAAATGGATATAGAAGAAAGGCCAGCCAGTCCGTCCCTATTAAAGTCAAGTATTACCAATATGTACTCCCAGTGTGTAAATACAGACACAAAACTTGGAATGGAGGCTCCCTGTTTTTCAAGAATGTGTATGCCCCCAAAACCAAATGAGGTGAAAAGTGAGTTGGTGCAAATGGATATTGAAAACAAAGCAATCAGTGCCTCCCTATTAAACTCAAGTGTTTCTTTAGAGAACAGTGTTTATACCCTGCATGTAAATACAGACATGAAACAGACAGCACAAGTCCCTGATAGTTCAACAATATGTATGGACACAAAACTTGGAATCGAAGATTCAAGTGTGTCAAAAATGTGTATGGAATTAGACAGCCCCTCAAAATTATTAGAGGTAAAAAGTGAATGTATTGAAAGGGATAATGTTGTTAAATGTGAAACAGTATGTAAGGGGATAGAAGAAGACATAAATATTTTCACTAAACTAGCAGAACAAGAAAGTGAATGTGTTGAATTCGATATTATCCAGGAGGAGGAGGAAATGTCTTGTAAGTGTACAATTGAGGCGGCGGATACGTGGTGTTTATGGCAATGTTGTAAAATATATAAACCAAATCGATATTTTGTATATGAAGAGTGCTTTAATGGGCAGCCACTTTATGCATCTCATATGTGTTGTAGAGGAAAATTTGAGGTTCTTAAAGAAAAGATGGAGGAAGTGCTATTTAATCCAGTAACATTGCAAGATTTGTATAGTATTTATAAAAGAACACATCCTAAACTTAACGCAGGGTTTCGTTGGTTTTATTTGAATATAAAACATAATGCATCAAAAATGATAGAATTAGCAACTGGTACGTTTTATGAATACGACTTGAATGCAAAGAGAGTTAGATCTCCTTCTCCTGTATTTAAGTCTTGGCAATCCTTGGATACTTGGTGGAATCCCTATGCGGAAAGTTATACCTCTAAAGATTTTGGTATAATGGAGGCGCGAGAGTTGTGTGAAGACGTTAGTAACAGTTAAGTTATGTGTACAATTTGAAAACAACGAATATGTATTGCTCATACTAACGAATACAGATTTTGTTCATGTGCTTTATGAACTGTTTAATAAGTTGCATTACTATACGAAAATTAACTTTATTAACTTTCATTGGTGTTTAGCGCAACAGGTGAACATTCACTTGGACAATGTGCGTGAAATCCTGCAAGTAAAAGTAAAACCTAGTGAATGAAACTGTTTAATAATATTTTATGTGAACTGTGTAATTTTGTGCAGTTGCAGTGTATTGATTAGTACTGTAGAAAGAAAATCAAATTTAACACAAACTGTGAGACTAAAAAGAAAATTAGACGTGATATAAACCTGTCGCTTTTGTAGAAAAAACACTAGTTGAACGCGAAGACATTTAACTGAATTGGAAAATACTATTTTTAGTGAACGAAACCTAAGTAATGTATATTGGGGTGTTGGCTTTTAAAAAATAAATAGTAAGGTGAAATATTTTCGTGTTGTATTTTTATCTGCTTTCAGAATTATGATGAGGTATGTAATATTTAAAATCCGGTGTTTTAATTTTGAGTATTATTTGTAGCCTTTAAGGCTGGCATATTAAATTTTGTTTGATTCACATTTTATGCTCTGATGGATGGTGTTGATATTTATTTAAAACATAATATTTTTACTTGCAAATGAGTTGAACTTCGTATTAATATTTTTATGTATTTATGTTAGGATAGTTATTTGTGGGAATCGAACTGACAATTTTTATACTACTCACAATGCTGTACACCAACTTGTTGATGTCTCTTAATAAATACCAGATAGTACAGAGATAAATAAAACAATCATTAACGAAAGAAATACGATTTATTTCCAACTACACAGGTATAACACATAAAATCATGGAAAGTATAAAATTTGCATTTGATAGGTTTAATGTTATAGAAATATAACTTTTGCGTACAATTATTAGAAAATTATTGTAACTGTGTTTTTAATGTTGAGGCTATTCGATTTAATAGATAATAAAATAATTGAATGACAGACAAAAAGCATACAGTACTTTTTATATATGTAAAAGCTTAATGAAAGTGGGTTTTTGATTATTTAAGCCACGGGTCTGCATTTTAGTTGAAGACCAAAGAACAAACTTTTATTTTGTTAGGGAATAGTTTACTGTGTTTCAAAATTAAAGTCTAGTATACGTTTGGGTAATGTGGACTGTAAAAGTAACATCATCATTTAATAATGTAAAATTATGATACAGAAATACCTTTTTATTAATATTACAGACATCTTGACACTTTGTATACATCCAGACTTGCATTGGAAATTTTAGTAAGTCACCATTGCAATCTAAAATGCTGATGGAAACAGAAAACATAGGGTCCACATTGAACAGTTAGATTCGTTTTACAAATGCAAATACATTTTTGACATATGCTTTAGCATCTGAAATTTGATGATGTTGATAGCGTACGGTAATTCTCATTTAATAAAGCGAGACCTTTTATTGTTGTTATTATGTTTGGATATAATTTTAAAATCTTTTGTATTTATGGGTGCAAACATTAAATCTAAATATGTGTTGTTTGTCCAAAATTTTGTACAACTGTCACAGCAAAACAAACTATTATTATTACTTTTACTAAATGTAGCATATACATATGTTGTTTCAGAATAAACTGAACTAGTTTTAATATGAAGGAAGTTGTAATATTAATACAGAATCACGAAATAATAGGAAGTACGATTTTTTTATCTTTATAGACATTAAAGGGTGACACGATGAGGGAAATGGATTGGGGAAGCTGAAGGCCAGAGTGTATGTTGATTATGTTATTTTTACATTTGCAGGACGTAGTTGCATTTAAAAGCAGTAAGGATTGTTGAGTGTTGCAATTAAACTTATAACATGTCGAATGCTACGCAAACACTACCACTCATTCACAATCAATCAATCCAAATATTTGTTTAATTAAACTATAGAAATGATAACACTATGAAATTAATTTTGGAAAAATGTTACGCAAGAAAAAACAAAGCAACCAATTGTCGAAAGACAATGCATCTTTTATATAACTTGTAATCTGATATTTTCAGTAAAGAAAATGCAAAATGGATTTTTCTTCACATGGGAATAACATTTTGTTATCCAACGAGATGCATGTCTATAAAATATATTCTCTTTGTATCCTCGTAGAATAAAAATAAGAATCACAGCTTACGAGTTGTGTTCCATATTTAGTCTTTTCTTTTTTACTCGCAGTATGAAAAAGATTTTAAAACGAAAAAGATTTTTTATTGCGTAATGGTAACGAAGTATTGGATTAATCTCTTGTAATTACAGATCATTGTGCATGAAAATTTAACAATGCTTCAACAAATACTTTTATCGTCAAAGACATGTTAAAGAAAAGTGCGATCACAAACTAAAACATGTATTTGTAAATTTCTTAATGCGTAAAACATAATTTTACATTTCTCTAATATACAAAATATAAAAAAGCAAAAACGCGTTAATTTTAAACTAACTTTTGGAGATCAGTGAAAACAAAATTTCCGTTCATCAAAAGATGAGTGCAAGCAGCTTTGCAAATACATTTAATGATAGTTATATCACAATAAATTTTAAAAAGCTGACATCTTAACAAAAGACGTAACCTGTACAGAAGAGTTATGCAAGGGTTTTATCTAATAAAATTATTTAAGAAAATACTTTATGAGACGTTGTTATACTAAAGTTCACAGATAGAACGACCACTCCATTCTATATCAGTCAAACTGATATTTCTCTTATCGATTTTTACATTTTGCGTACAACAATTATGGGAAACTTAGATTTACTATTCCAAATGGTAACAAAAATCACATGAGTTTTTGTAAACAATTAAGAATAAGAATAAGTTCTTTCGTGATTGTGTAAAGTATCATTTTAAGTTGATACTACAGAATATGAAATAAAAAAACTTAGCACAAACAAAGAAAAATTACCACAACAAATGAAACAATTACTATTACATTACATGATTCTTTTTTGTTTCCGTAACAATAAATTTCAACATGTAGTGTAACACAAAACTTTTTATTGACACGTGCACAGAATTTTCTTAAAATGAAGTTAGATTGTTAAAAAAACGTTTTAAACAAAAGACTGACATACAATGTGAGAATACTTATTCTTGATATGCAAAACTATTTTCTAAATAAAGTTATCTTGTACAAAAAAGATTTCATTGATGACATTGTCATGAAAGATTTTAGAAAAGAGACTGGCATGCAATGCATCAAAAACTTTTTGTTATACAGAAACAAACGTTTTTCTACAAGTATTCTGTCATAAAACTTTTTAGAAATATTCTTACCAACAAAGAAAACAAAAAATATTTTATACTTTCAATACTGAATTCTGTTGAACAGAAGAATAAAAGTTCCAACTAAAAAATTCATAAACAGAAAACAAAAATAAGCTGTTCAGAAAA
>JAGDQP010018070.1:0-17714 GCA_022664845.1 Lepisma saccharinum
CGGAGAAAATTATACTATGCAAGATAGAAAACAAAAATAAAATGTTTATATATACTTTCTATATTTTATTTTATTTATATATTAATTGTCAACACAACAAGCTTTGTAGCCCAATTAGAGTGTCGATATTTAAAATGCTCATTTACAGACATTTTTATTACAATATTTCTACATGCGTTCGAAGACGAAGACATATCACATATATCCAATTCGATGGAAGTTCTACACATTTCATTGCAGGTAGTTACATATTCTCCAGATTGGTGATTTCATAATTATATTGTTCTTGCCTTTTTGCAGTGGAAGAGACCAGTGTTGCCTACGCGAGTTTTTCATGACGTGACACGAAACTGTAACAATGATACAAAGTTTGTGCAGTCTAAGCCATTTTGAATTATTTTCCTAAGAAATAACAGATCAGAAATGCTACGTCTTTACTCTAATGAACATACGCATAGTACATTTTCTCTAAGGTAGAAACGTTGTTTAATTTTCTTCCCATTCTTATTACAAATGCTAGAATTTTAAAAGCATCATTTGTAATATTTTTTTTTATGTGGCTGTTAAACGTTAATTTCATATGAAACGTGACACCAAGATTTTTTATCTACGTCGGGCCTACTTATGAATTTAACAATTAAATCTATAAATCGTTTTATTTGTACTGAATGATAAAATTTCGTATCAATTGCAAGTGCGTTGATAACACACCAGTTAGTAAAGTTGTCTAAACTATGATGTAGTTTTATGGCATCTTCATGGAATTAATTTTAGGATATATTTGAGGTCATCCGCAAGTAGTACTTTTTCATTATCTGGTAAGAATTGCGGTAGGTCATTAACGAACAAGAGGAATAACAATGGTCCAAGATTCGAGCCTTGCAGGACTCATGACAGTGCTATATATTCGTCAGATTTGTGTTCCTTAAATAGAACAGACCGTCTGCGATTAGTTAGATAAGAGCACATGAACCTAATCAAAGACAGAGAGAAGTGATGGTGATTTATTTTACCTAGTAATACATTGTGATTAAGGCTGTCAAATGCCTATTCAAAGTCAATATAATTTGCATCGACTTGCTTTCCTTTGTCCAACGAGTTTTCAATAAAATCTGTAACAATTGTAAGGTTCGTTACCGTGGATTTTTGTGAAACAATGGCATGTTGTTTAGCTGAGATAACTGCGTTCAAATGATTAATAATTCGTTGATATACAATCAGTTCAGAGAATTTTCTAAAGATTGGAAAGATTGCTATAGGCCTGTGGTTGGTAATTTCTCGTTTGTTGTTGTTTTTTAAGGTATAGGACAAACTAACGCAGATTTCCATTTGTTAGGAAAAATGCATGTTTTTAGTGCCAAGTTGAACGCAATCAATAGGGAATATTTAAATATATCAATACATCCTTATATACGAGCTATATCAGATCTAACTGTCGTTTTGGATTTTAGATTTTTGACAGCCTTTCCTATTTCGTTCAAATGTATTTGATCAACAGGCAGAATTCAGATTTCTTCGTAACCCATAGAATTACTTTCAAAATTACTGAACGATTGAGAAGAGAATACAAATACTGATTGGAAATACTGTGCAAACGTATTAACTATTTCTTCATTATTACACAATCCGACCTTGAAATTTTAATATATTTGGGGGAAGATTTTTGTTTTGTTTAATAAATTTCCACAGTTAACCTGGATTATCATTGATACTATTTTCAGAATTTGATACAAAGGTCTTATAGACTATTTTTATGTCTTTCTTGACTCCCCTACGCAATCGAACAAATTCGTGATAGTAGGGTTTTGAATTTTCAATTTTGTATCCATAGACTTTATATGATAAATTGTTTTAACCTTGAGTTTCCTAATAACGTCTTTAGTAAACCAGGACGGATGCTTTCGGAACTAAGTCATTAACATTATTATACTCTTTTAAGCATTTCCAATCAACTTCCAGTATATTTTAAGGTAGGTTTAATGTACTTCATGACATGGTTCTTTTTGTGCCTTTAATTTAGTAAATATTGTCGTGGTTACCTTGTTGATTACTTTTAGTAAATCATAGAAAAACTGTCACTTTATCCTTCCCCCCTGAAAACCACAATACATATGGGCGCCCATGGCCCTGGATGACTCCTTTAAGCAACCATTCGCCCTATTCTATCCTGTACTAAAACATAGATGCCTAAAGTCAATAAAGATAATTTAATTCAATTCAAGGTATCGCAATTAATTTGTTTTGTGTGTATTATGTACGTTTACATGTTGTCTACGGAAAGAGAGTATTCGCATTAAAATAAAATAAACAAAATGGAAATGAGACCTTTTTGCTTGTTGCTGTTCTTCTGTTACAACAAACACTACAAAAGCACTGTCCTGCGTCATTTTGTTCTGAGTAACCAACCTGTTATAACACCAACCACATTTCTGTTAGCCTGAAGGTACGCACACGCGTTGACTGTTTAGGGAAAACACATGACGCATGTGCGACCTGCTGAGTAAGATAGAACAAGCTTTTTTTTTTAAATTTAAAATACTACTTGTATCACTAAAATAAATTACCCTTGACAATAATATGGACAGTACCAGGAAACTATGTCACTTACGCAAAACAAAAGCGGAAATATGTTGTAGGTAAAAATCGAAGAATTCACACTGGCGTGTGTAGTGAGGTTTAAAATTAGTTTGCAACCTCATATTATGTTTACTGTGAGTAATCTGCAGTATTTGTTAATGTTTTAAATGGTTTGAGCGGAGGGTGGTAAATTGTGAAGTAGTGTGTGTATGGGAAGGAGGGGGGGAATAGCGCAAAATACACCCAGGATAAAGAAAATCTTCCCTATTGAAAGTTTAAATAAATAAGTGAAATATTTCTTTTAGTTTTTAGCGAAACAGTTTCTACAGTGTGTCAAACATTCTAGTAGTATAATGTAATTATGTACAGAGTGCTTTCAAATTGTAGGAACTAACTTTGGAAGATGATTAGGCATACTCATACCCTTACAAGAGAAAGAGTGGTGTTCCACATGCATCAAAATCAGCTTCATTTCCGAGATACGCAGGATCAGGGATTATTTCAGATCACCTCCATTTCGGGGGTGTCACCTTCAAACTCCCCATCACACACACAAACTTATTTGTTTTTACAATTAAAAAAGTAACTTTGTTTACACACCGCATTTTGGCTTTACACCCCCTCAAACTTAAAATCGTAACAGAATCCCTACTGGGGATTTAACTTCAAACCCAAACTCGACTTGTTGCAAGTGCTAGATTGACTAAATTACTCGATAAATTATCCAAGTACTATAATAGTATGCATGAATAGGATAGATATTAGAAGTTGAAAACGTGATGACATCGGGTAGTCAGTGTTGCTAACCTAATATCAACTTGTAGTTTTTCAAAATGACACTACGTCGGATTGTTAGATATTTGGTTTTCCCTGGTGATAATAAACAGCAGTGTTGCAAACCGTGAATAATATACAAGGTGCCTCAAAATTAAAGTTTTTAACGTTTAACCTCATGTATTTTTTAGAATTTGCAACAATGCGTATTGTGCTTTGGATATAATGTGAATCATTCTTAGGGAACACCAAACATTCAATAAACCAATGTAGTGCCATTAAAGAATAATCTTTTATACTAGACTGGAAACACTGTTAATCTGATGACATCATATTTTAAATCCCAATATCTACCCTTTTGATACAAACTAACTCCTCAAATAATGGTTTTATTTTAAAGCATCCTTTATAACTTGTCGTGAGGTACTTATTTCATTCACCTATTTTAAGAATCTATTTTGAGGTCGAAGTTGGAAATACAGATAACTGAATAACGAAGCGGATTTAGACCCATGTACAAAATAACTTTTCTTTTTCCTAGTTTCAATGTAAGCACTTACGCCCCCCCCCCCCCCAAAAAAAAAAAAATTGTACCAAAAATCTGAAATCCTTCTGGCTGCTGTTCGCTACACAAATCGACACATTTGTTGTATACATTTGAACAAAATCTTTGTATGTATAGCTACTATGATTAGAGAAACACTAGAATATATCTGACCTAAGAACTTTCACTTAAGCGGATTTATTGGACTCTTTGAAACAAACAGTATTTTACTTGCAAGAACTTGCAAGAAAGTGATGCACACTGATTTCCACGGTGCTTTTTTCTTATCTGCGGGGAAACGGTCTGAGGGGGCGAAATCCCCTCCACCTGAAATATATTTCAGGTGGCGCTGAAAGTAACAGAAAGACACGAAAGATTTGGAGGAAACTTCGCACAGACACAATAGACATAAAATAAGAAAATTTATGTTTTTTTTTCTGCGGAAAAATGGTTTGAAGGGGGCAGAGACTATCATGTTTGACATGAAACGACACATGCCATCGCATGATCTGAAGGTGACGATGTAAAGTATAAAAGCCACTTCATAATATCTACTGGAGAGATGATATGAAGAGTATCGAATACGGAAGAACAGCTTCAAGCCTATTACATAAATGAAGAGCTCCATTACAAAAGTTTTTTTTTTAATATAATTTTCTTCTTTTACTGATATTACCTTCTATTAGGCTGAGGTATTGAGGTATACATAGAATTTCCTTAAGGAACTGCAAAATTCATTTTAGATCGGTTAAAGGAACATCGTAAAAATAATGTATTTCCGTTGCAAAATCCACTTACGTCATTTAAAATGTATTTCGTTTTCATGCAAAATTATAAAGTTGACCTAATGCTTTCTTTTAATGGAGTTCTTCAATTTTACGTTTATCTACTCTGTATGTGTATTTTCATTATATTCGTGCATGCTTTTCAATCATCTTAGTGCGTTAAAATATATTTCAATGGGGGTGGATTTCACCCCTTCGAACAGTTTTTTTTCGAGAAAAAGAAAAGTACGTACTCGGTTATTTTCTGTGTATTTTGTATGTGCGAAGTTTTATTACAATTGCGCTTGCATTAATTTAATTTTGGGCTAGATTCAAGCAAAATGGTGCATTTACGTGACAATATGCTTGCAGAGGTCCAGGCCCGTCTCAAACCAGTTTCCCGCGAAAATGAAAAAATACTATTAATTATTTTTTGTCTACTATGTATGTAATAAATTTCATCAAAATCTTTCATTTCTTTATGTTACTTCAGCCGCAGTCTGCAATAGAATTTAAGGGGGGATTTCGCCCCTTCAAACCATTTTTCCGCACAAAAGAAAAAAAAATACATATTCCCTAATTTTATGTGTACTATGTATGTGCTGAAATCATAGCAAAATGGTGCGTTTATGTGGCAACATGATTGGAAGGGACTCTGCACTTTCACCTCCATCATGCTGGAATTCGACTCTCCACTGGCGCGTATCGCACAAGTCCTGTCACCAGTCTTTGCGTTGATGCCGCTGAGCCACCGCTCGAGATTCATAGGATGTACTATGTGCTGAGCTATCTTGCTAAGATATCATTTTTTGCAAGGCACCCAGCACATAACTTAGTGGTATACCCAGTCCACTGAGCCCTATATGATCGCCGTGGTCACGCTACCCGACCACTTGGCATCCGAGCATCAGAGTTGTTGGAGAATCTGAATGCAGACCGCCCAACTGTCTGTCCTATCCGTTTTAGTCTCCGTCCTCCGTGGACACTTGCCCGCCCACGGATTGATCTTTCTTTGTCACCTTTCAAGAAATCGGAGACCAACGTTTTCTTGCGTTGCAGAGTCAGTACCCACGTTTTATCTCTGTTTTTACCGATGGATCCAAATCAGATGAATCTGTTGGATGCGCGTTTGTTGTAGAAGGGGAATCCCGTCCATTTTCCCTTAATCCCAAAGCCAGTATTTTTACTGCTGAGCTATATGCTCTTTTAAAGGCTTTGGATTTTAGTCTTGTTCATGGTTTCAACCGCATCCTTGTTTGTACAGATTCGAAGAGTGTTGTTCAAAGCCTCGACAATATGTATTCGAAACATCCGCTCGTGCAAGATATTCTCTGTAAGACACACGCCATCTGCTCTGTCGGTGGTGAGGTTGTCTTTTCGTGGATACCATGGCAATGAAGTCATGTTGGTATCCATGGCAATGAATTGGCAGACGAAGCTGCTCGTGAGGCCTCTTTAGGAGCTAACATTGATATTCCGCATGTCCCATTTCAGGACATGTTGATATATTATAGACAGGTTACACGGAGTGAATGGCAGCGACGATGGGATGACGTTGCTGTTAATAAATTGAAAGAAATTAAGGTAACTGTTGCTCCTTGGAAATCATCTTGCCGAGATAGTAGGCTAGAAGAAGTCCTTTTATGTCGCCTACGTATAGGACACAGTCGCCTGACACACGGTTATTTGTTACGCCGATTGGATCCACCACATTGTACTAATTGCAATGTGGTTTTAAGTATTCGTCACGTGCTTTTAGATTGTCCAGGATATAATCATCTCAGACAACGTTATAACATCCCCAATGACGTGGCGTCATTGTTAGGGGATGAACCAGGTATGTTGCGGAGAGTTTTTAGTTATGTCCGTGAGACAGGTTTATCTCCGTCTCTCTGAGATGATTATGTCACATAGCTGTTAAGTTTTATATAGTATTATTTTTGTGAAGGTCTATTTACAGCCTTCACGTTTTTACCTTTTATGCTAAAGACAGTATGCATCTTTAGTTTTTATTACGATTTTATTTTTCTGAATAGCTTACATCTTGAGCTTTTATCATTTTAGTTAACAGCTATTTTTAGACGTGACAAAGATAAGGGGCTTTCCCGTATCGGGACGGGCGTAAGCCATAGTGCTGTTACCGCCCATACAATTCATTTTATCTTTTTATCTTCAAACCGTTTTTCCGCAGAAATAAAAAAAACACGTATTTGCTTATTTTGTCTACTATGTACGTGCCTAATTTCATCCACATCTGTGTCTTTCTGTCACTTTCAGCGCCACCTAAAATATATTTCAGACGGGACTTCGCCCTCCTGAGATCGTTTTCCTGCAGATGAAAAAAACAATTATTTCTTTAATTAATGTGTAGTTTCTATCTACCAAGATTCGTGGAAATGTGCGTGCATCATTTTGCTGATATTATTTATAAAAATCATATCCTTAACCATTATGCGACTAAACCAACACCAGTGTTGTTTGGGTGGCCTATACGCAAGGCGTTGATGTAATTCATTTCACATGGAGAAATACGGAGAACAGCAGCTGCAAACTAACTTGCAAGTAAATAACAAAAGAAGAATTCGTTGTTTTATTTATCCACCCACAGAGGACAGGAGCAGCAATAAAAAACCGATAAAATTGGAGAAAGAAATTTCCCATGTTTCGCTCACTGCTGTCTTGGACGGTAGATTTTTGCAGTGTTTCAGAAGGTGAAAAAATGATGCTTTAGTAAATCCAATCTGTGAAAGACGGTTGGCTCTGGAGGTGAGAATGATGCTGTATTAAATCTGATCTGTAAATACCCATTGATTGTGGAAGTGAGAAAGATATCGTACTAAAGCAAATCCGAATCCAAAACACTCCGTGTCAAAAACAAAACCAAATTTCCAAGCAGTACAAAGAAGAGAGATGTTTAAACATATGGAAGTTTTGATATATAAAACTGGCCAAGTTTATTTCCAGGTAGTTCTCATATTGATTTAGCTGTTTTATGGTACAAATTAATTTTCCTTATACTGCTTACATGACTGGGATTGTTTCAAGAACTTGGCCAACTCTGGTATTTCTACTGGCACCTACTTAAACACTGTACTGTTCGATTAAATTCCAGACCAGTTCGCCAAGTTCTTGAAACAATCCCAGTCATGTAAGCAGTATAAGAAAATTTCATTTGTTCCATAAAAACTGAGCTAAATCTATATGAGAACTACTACTTGGGAAAGAACTTGGCCAATTTTATGTATCAAAACTTCCATATGCTGAAACATCTCTCTTTTTTGTACTGCTTGGAAACTTGGCTTTGTTTTTGACACGGAGTGTTTTGGATTCGGATATCACAGCTTTTTGTAAATTTAATTTTTTGCTATACAATTTGCAGGGCTGCTGTGTCCCTCCTAGAGAGTCACTCCCCATATTTTGTGTGCTTTTCTGGAGGTTTATAAATTATCCCCTAAGGATGTGTAAAATTTTATATTTCTAGCTAGTCGGGAACATGTCAGAACATGTATATTGGTTTTACATTTTGAGGGGGCTATTGTGCCCACCCTAGGGGTCGCACTCTAGATTTCGGACTTTCCTGGAGCTTTGCATGTTACCAACTAAGCATGTGTAAAGTTTTGTATTTCTAGCTAGTCGGGAACATGTCAAACATTTATGTCAGTGAGTGAGTGGCTATTACACGAAAAAAAGCAAACTTTGGGGGCTTATAACTCAGCACCCCATAAGCCCTTTAACTTGAGGTTTGGTAGTGTTATACAAGATCTTATTACTAGTAAAAGTTGGTAATTTGATGTTGCTGGGGTAATTATTAAGTAAGCAGTGATGTCTTGAAAATGATAATTTTGCTCTTGTTCGGTCTTTTAGTGTTTCGTGTAAAGCTACTTTGCACGGCACGTCGGGTCGGCTTGGACGGGTCGGCTGCCGCGCACGCTGATCTATAAAAGACGTTGAATCTTTCTCAGTCGTTGCTTCAGAAGGTGAGAAAGGTGCCGTAGTAAATCAAATCTGTGAAAACCCTTTGCGACTGGAGGTAAGGATTATGGCGAAAGATCCATTGTTTTTAACAAGAACATGATAGTCTGGCAGACAAGGCACTGAAACTTAAGTTGTAGTCTGCGCAATGTTCTTTTGTAATTATTATTCAAGGGACCATCCTAAGTGATAATACGACGGGTGCCACCTCGTCACCATTGGGCAATCCAATATGGCGCGCAAAGGCTAAGCGTAGCCTTGCTTTTGAATGCATGTATCTCCTCAACTACTGGCCCAATCTTTATCGTTCAAACACTAAATTATGTAGAAGATAACACGATAAAATATGACATCACTTATTGATACTCATACTTAAAATTAGTAACCAGAAAAACAACTCAATTTAAAACTTTCATTTTTTTTTCTATTTTCGGACAACTTTTCAATCATATATGGTGAAGTTGCATGCAAACGGCTACAATAATCGTAAAACGTGTAGAATAACTTTTCAAAGATCGTTATATTTGCTTTAATTTGGCGGATTGTTTATTTGGATACATTTAAAGATGGCTAAGTTATTGACAGTAAAAAATGGTAACTTGAAAATTCAAATTATATTGACGGCTTTAGGAATTGACTAGTCCCCTTAATATTAGGGGCTCCAGACATAGCTTTTCCGCGACTTAATAACACAAAATTTTGACTTTTACCCCCATCTCTAACTCTATTATTAACTGGAAGAATTCTAGAGAGTGATTGATGCACGGAAATGCTGAGTGAGCTGTCTATACTAACTTATCTAACGCAACTGCTTACGCAGGGAGATCAGTAGATTAATCAATCTTCTTTCATTTAGCAGGAGTCTCCTCGATTCTAGGTGCTGTAAATTTTATCACAACAGTAATTAATATACGAGTACCCGGTATAACTACAGAACGAGTACCATGATCTGTTATAATTACAGCTGTCCTTTTACTACACTGAGTTAGCAAAACTCATGGGATAGTCACCTAATATCTGGTCGGGCCCCTCTGGCCCTGTGGAGCGCAGCGATACGGCGTAGAAGTGAGTCTACAAGTCCCTGGTACACTTCCGGAGGCATCTGACACCACAGTATGCAGAGCAAAAACCAATTGCGACCTGTTCTTGGGTGGAGGATCCAGTGCACGGAGTCTGAATTCAACGTCATCCCAGATATGCTCAATGGGGTTCATATCAGGTCTTCGGGGTGGCCAGCTCATTCGTTGGACCTCCACTGCATGCTCTTCGAACTATTCTCAGACGACATTGGAGCGATGTGGAGGTGCATTGTTATCTTGAAAGACCGCAAGATCGTCAGGGTGTTGAAAGGCCAAAATCGGATGGACCTGGTTTCGGAGCAGCTGACGATACAGCGGACCATTCAACGTGTCTTCCAGAACAACCAGAGGGCCCATTCCATAACAAAAAAACGCGCTCCAGATCATGACTGATACCCCACCGCCCTGAACCGCGCCCTCTTGACATGCAGGATCCATCGATTCATTATATATGCACCACATACGGTGCCTCCCATCGGCTTGGCACAGTTCATACCGTGATTCGTCGGACCAGATGACGTTACGTCACTGTTGCAGTGTCCATCCGAGGCGATTCGTGGCAAATGCAAGCCGGAATGTTCGATGATGCAGAGTTAGCATTGATACCCATGTAGGACGACGGCTCCCATATCCGAGCGAACGGAAGGTGCGACAGATTGTCCACTGGCAGGTGTTTTTAGCGCGGTCAGTGTTGAATTGGGCCGTGATTTCTCGCCATGTCACCCTCCTGTCTCTGTTGACTATTCGTTCCAAGTATCACCGATCTCGGCCATTGAGGAAGGACAACTGGACGCCCGGTATGGTGTGTGTTGTGGACTGTGACGCCTTCATCCAACCATTCTCGGTACACCCTGGACACGGTTGAACGTGTGAAGCCGAATTCCTGCACAACCGCCGAAATCGAACTTTCCATACGTTGGACACCCACCACCATGCCCCGCTTGAATTGCGTCAACTTACGACGACGTTGCATTTCACACGAATCACTCACACAGCCACATCCTATAAGGTCTCACACACAACTGGAGCCGTCGCGGAGCCCTACAGAGAGGGTGGTCCACCCGCGAATCAGTGACCTGCTATCCCATGAGTTTTGCTAATTCAGTATACTATCTTATACCTCCTTCTTTGACCCAGTTTGATTCTTCCTCTGATTTTTCTCTTCTGATTCTTTGGACACCCCGCAGTATATCTTAATTCTACCAGGATTTGGAATTATCTCCCACATTGTTACTCAAGAAAGCGGTAAAAAGGAAACATTTGGAGCCCTGGGAATAACCTACGCAATATTAGCGATTGGATTTCTCGGTTTTATTGCATGAGCCCATCACATATTCACAGTAGGAATAGACGTAGACACCCGAACATATTTTACAGCAGCCACAACAATCATTGCCGTTCCAACTACGTTTTAGGATGAATTGCAACACTTCACGTCACACAAATTAACTATTCTCCCCCAGCCCTTTGAGCTTTAGGATTTGTCTCCCTATTCACCATAGGAGGCCTCACAGGAGTAATATTAGCTCACTCATCAATAGATATTGTATTACATGACACCTACTACGTTGTAACCCACTTCCATCACGTCCTTTCAATAGGAGTAATCATGGTAGGAATTATCCATTGATTCGCTCTTTTTTAGAGGAACACCCCTTAACCCTTCCTGACTCAAAATTCAATTCATCACAATATTTCTACAAGTAAACATCACATTTTTTCCCCATAGCATTTTCAAGGTCTAAGAGGAATCTCCGACGATATTCTGACTACCCAGACGCATACATAACCTGAAATATGCTTTCAAGCGTGGGCTGCCTTTTATCGCTAGTCGCAGTTCTTATATTCGTCTTTATTGTACGAGAAGCACTTGCCAGCTCCCGCCCAATTCTATTTCCCGACCAACAACCAACTTCAGTCGAATATCAAAATTTACCTCCAGCAGAGCATAGCTACGCAGAAATGTCTCTTTTAACCATTTAATCCCTAAGATGGCAGGTGGACCTAAACCCCAACAATAAGACTCAACTATGTCTTTCTTAGAAATGGCTACCTGAAACCAATTAGGCTTCCAAGACATCAGATCACCAATCATACAAATAACCTCCTTCCATGATCATACTATAATTATTATAGTAATAATTACAGTACTTGTAGGCTACCCCCTAATCTCTATCATATTCAAAAAAATATATCAACCGATAACTTATCAATATATCAACAAAAATGCTGAGTCCCAAATTAAAAATAAAGCAACTTTTGGAAGTTAAAAATGGGGGAAAATAAGTTATCATAACTTTATTATTATTATTGTTAAATTTATGCTTATTGGATTTAATAAACAAGGATTTCAGTTTAAGTTATGGAATTATATTGTCAATAACTTTGTCATATTTTAATATATCAAAATAAAAAAAATACGCCAAATTATATCAAATTTAACGGTCTTTGAAAAGTTATTCTACATGTTTTAAGATTATTCTAGCCGTTTGTATTTAACTTTGCAATATATCATTGAAAAGTTGTTCGAAAATCGAAAAAAATGAAAGTTTTAAATTCAATTATTTTTCTGGTTACTAATTTTAAGTATGAGTAGCAATAAGTGATGTCATATTTTATCGTAAACTTTGGTAAACTTTATTTTTATATGAGCCAGTCTAGTAGCTTTTGACTTCGGCCCGTCATGATTCGTCGTCAGCTGTTAAAATCCACACCCATGCCCCTGCCGGGACTCGAACCCGAGACCTTCGAGCCGATGGCCTACCGCTGCAGACCGCTCGGTCATATTTTATCGTGTTATCTTCTACATAATTTAGTGTTTGAACGATAAAGATTGGGAGATACATGCATTTAAAACCAAGACTACGCTTAGCCTTTGGGCGCCATATTGGATGACTGCCATTTTGGATTGCCCAGTGGTGACGAGGTGACACCCGTCGGATTCTCACTTAGGATGGTCTCGTGAATAATAATATGCAAGGTACACCTAAAGTTTGGCCTTCTGCTACCCGGACTATGAAGGAAGGTGAAGACGACTTTATTGAGGGTGGGCGCGACTCGTTCGTTCTACCCATTTTTAAAGTATTGTTAAGGAATTATATCGATATTAAATTAAATTGTACTTATTACCTGAAGGATGTTTGACTCAGGTGGGGACAGAGGAAGGGAAAGAAGTTGGTCATCCCGGCTAGAGCCTAGTTTAAAGGTACCATCCCTGAATTAAACTGGTGTCACAGTAGAAAAACCTTGGAACAGTCTCAATCGCGATTGCCTGCTACTGGAATCCTCGCCTAGAGCTCCCGAATTGCAAACTTAACCCTCTACCAAGTTAGCTGAAGGAAATTGGGAAATATGATTCAGAAACACGATCTTTTTCAAAGCTTTTGGGAATAACCACTTGCGTTACACCGGTAGATGTCGTAAGTAAGGGGGAGGGGAAGAATTTGGATGGCACTGTTCAGCAGAAAAGTGGGAAACACCGGTTGTTCCAAGCAGGAGGAGGAATGTTGTGAAAAATTGTAAGTGGAAGTTACATAAATTGGAGATTGTTACGAGATAGGAGAGGGGTAAAAGTAATAAAGATAGTTTTGCCTTTCTATTTCTTGCTTTGTATTTACAGAAAATGGTTATATTTTTTAAAATAAATAAATCAGTTTCCCATTGAGTCAATGAGTTTTATATTCTTCGGGTAGAGAGAGTAGATAGTATCACCCAAAAATAATATGTCATCTGTGTGATTGAAACTTTGTTTCTATTACAGTAATTGAAGACAAAACTTTCTATCTTGCACCTATTTCCGCTACATTTTAAAAGTACTTCTCACTTTGAATGCGAAACTAGAACATGAAGAGGGTCTGGAGATGACTTTATTATGGAGATGATAATAACTAACAGATCCTTTTAAGACATTAAACATCTATAATAACAAATTTGTTAATTAAATGCATAATTACTGAAATATTAGTGTGTAACAGGTGTGAACGAGATAATCACATATTAGAAGAAAACGCTTAGGAGATTTTTTTCTTTTTAGTAGAATCAAAAAATATAATTTCTTAAAGGTGTTCTATTTGAAATTTCGGAGTTGCCCCCGCTTTACATGGAGCGTAAGCCGCGGGGGGGGGGGGGGCTTAATTTACGTAAGATTATAAATACCCCTTAGATATAGTAAATTTATAAGAGTAAGATTCTTAATTAGGTGCGTTTCTTGTATTTTACCTTGTGGCTACTTTATAGTCAATTAGGAATTTGCTGAACGCGTTTCTGGTGAAGATTTGTGGTAATTGTGAATCTTGTTCAAATTCACATACATTACAAATAAATCAATCATTTAAGGAAGGACTCATTGACACGAGGTGATAATAATTAACACACTGAGATAATTTTATGTGTTGTGTTCTAAATCAGGACCGCAAGTAAGGAGGAGCAAACGGGCATGTGCCCCGGGGGCTGGGCTAAGGGGCGCTAAGCAAAGCTAAGTAGGAGGTAGTGTACGGTTTTAACTCTTTCGAACGTACGCCAAAATCGAAGTTTACTCTCCCTTGTAAAAATACAAACTGCGGTCAGAGGCGTAAAATCACCCCTGCAACCCCCGCGGTGCTTGGGGTGCACAATAATAGTAAAGGACGCATTAAATGAAAAGTTGCGGCGGAGTGGGGGGGGGGGAAGAGTCAGTTAGTTACGCTACTGGCTGCGACCCTAGCCAAAATGTAGTACTAAAAAGTTTTGAACCATTAATTGTTTTAAATTCGGATCACTGGAACTCAAATCCTGTTATCCGTTGAGCTCCTTCAAAATCATTCAGACTTGATAAAACGCAAAAAAATACAGTAAGTTAATTTGAAAAGTGGCTTAGGAACAATGAACATAGCACTTTTATTACTCGCAAAACATGGAAAGAAAGTATTATACCGTCAAGTAAACATCAATGATAGGCTGTTGAGAGAAAAATGAAATCACAATTTAGCACATAAACGTGTGAAAACATTTCATAAAGGAAACGAAAAAATTGTCAAAAAAAAAAAAAAAACTTAAATACCAATTAAATACGGTGAAAGTAGTTTGTGAGATAAATTTACTCTTAATAAATTGTGCTCCAGATTTTCACAGAAGGCTTTTCACTTTTCTGAGGTGTAACACACGAGCTTCTTCAAAATCTTAAATCTTCTTAATGGATATAGAAACATGTTGACTATGGTCTAAGTTAAAAGTACTATCCCGACATTTACTTGGTAAAACTGAGGGAAAACACGGGAAAAACTAAGACAGGATGCTTGGCCGTTAGTATCGAACCCAGACGTCCTGAATGTGAATCCAACGCTCCACCAACGAAGCCACTTTGTCCATAACAGAATAACGTTTATTGAACGTCCGTAAGCGTATCCAATCGGGATATCGGGACATTTCAGGGACCTCTTTATTTACATTCATATCCCAAGGTTATACCATGAATTAATGTCTTACGAGGGTATCCAAAGGCGATCCCAGTGGAACGTTTAAGAGTCTGACGTGAATAATATCAAAATGAGACACCCCGCAGAACATTCAAATCTTAGAAAAGTTCCTTAAAGTAAAGCCACAGTGTCTATCTTCTTCTTCCTTTTCTTAGAAACAAAGTTGACGTTCTTCATTAAGGCATGTTAGTTATAGCCCAAAAAAGGTAAAAAAGTTTTCCTTTTCATAAACTGGAAACAGTATAGAAATAACTGATCCCAAAACCAATAACTAGATTTTTCTTTCACTATCCTGTTGTTCAAAACACGTTGTTTGGGATCGTGTTAGACATTTTTTTTTTTTTTCGAAAATGAAAGATAAACACAAGAAGTCTTTACTGAAAACCAAAATTCGACAGTGACAAAACTAAAAGTTTGAACCAAAATTCTATGGTTTTCACGCTATATTAGCCGGTGTCCAATCGTGGACAAGCAGCACAAATAGCAGGTGACAGCACAGTGTCATTGGCTGCTGGCAGAGTAACACAATAGAAAATTTCTCCGCAGTTGGCACGCGAGCAAATAAAAGCTTGCGTTGTGTATTCTCTGCTGTTTAATAACAGATCATTCGCAAAATTCTTTGAAAAATATGCATTGTAGCTGAAAATAGAATGGAGAAAGGCGGAACTACAAATCGGTGTGTTACAGAGAGTGTAAGCGACGCAATTGGCAACACTGTAGGCCACGTGCTTTCAAGAGCACGTCACTAGTAGGAGTCATGCCTAGGGTTACTTTTTATTTCCTGATTCCCGGACACATTTTAAGTTGTATGCATGGAGCATCTGAGATAGACTGGATAACAGACCTCAACTGAAGTATTTTTCAGTAATGTACTTCACTTTTTAAAACGCAGTAAATTTTAATATGGAAATACTACCAATTTTAGAATAAAGTTCAAGCACGAATGATTTACGAAGTTATTTTTTTTACCTAACGTGTTTTTTCTGATAACATAACGCACCGCAACCAAACGTACCTTACGTTCTATCATGAAAACTCTCATAGGTTGTGAGATTATACAATGAAGTCTCTCTAAAAGCACTACATTTCGTGCACTGTAACCAATAGAGGTACTGTACGACAAGAAACAATCAAATTTGAAAAAGTAAAATCAGAAACACTTGAATGCGTTATATACGACACCAACAACGAAAAATAACTATAACATTCCCAATATGTTCTGATTGTGAGTATTCTTTGTGCGAAGTGCGCAAGGGTTTGTTGCATTAGACAAGGGATCAGCTATATGAAAACGCTAAGAAATTGCAATTGATAAATTGAAATGTCATTACCAAACACAACTTCTAAATAACCAATATGGATTACTTTTAAACAATACGCCTAGATAAAAGTTACGAAAATGTGAAGATTAACTATTCATTGAACATTAAATCAGTGTATATTGTTTGACTTGGTTGCTAAAGGTTTCGTTAGCAGAAAGTCATAAAATTCAGAACATATTATTTGGAAGTTTGCTTTGCGCTGAAGTTTTGCTTTTACAACATCAATCACAAGTCTTTTTAGACTGTTCGTCCAAATGTGTCCCATTATCGAGAACACTTGTTCTGTGAAGATATTCTTGCAGGTATATGTAACACAGACATAATAATTATTGGTAACATATTCGGCAAAGTTTGGACACGACATTTTCAAAATAGAAAGCACCACCTCAATTCACATGAGTGAGTGTTTGTCTCCGCTGGATTTTCCATATGCGAGATGGTGTCAGCGAATTCCACATTGTTTGGTTTTGGCGGATGTTTTACGGCCGGATACCCTTCCTGACACCAACCCACACTAGCAATCTGGGTGTAGGCAATGGAGCTTTCACCGGGAATCGAACCCGGGACCCCTCGCACAGAAGGCGAGCGCGGTAACCAGATGGCTACGCAGGAACTCGTTCCACATGAGTCATGTTTCGAAATAATTTAAGGAAAGACATCATTAATCATACAATATTCTGAATAAAGAGCATCTATGGGGTGGGTTTCACCAATCTTCGTTAAGAACTGACGAATCGTGAAGTAGCTTTAAAAGATTTGAAATACATTAAATTTTAACTAATGATTCGTTTAATTCTTAAATAAGGTTGGTGAAAGCCACCCGATATCTACAAGATTACACAGTACAAGTTTACTTTCGGCCTCTTCAATATCTTTTCATGTGATGTTTTCTGAAAAACTAAAGGCCTTAAAATAATTAAAAAGATATTATTTTCACTAAAATCGAATATATTTATCAAATACTGAATTGAACATCGATATTTTTTCTTTTCAACTTTACTTTCAGCTCTTGTTTCCGGTTAGACCTGAAAGTTTGCGGAGTCGTACACTAACTTTATAACCAAGGGATTTCGTCATAAAACCTCTGCTTCAGTTCACTTTTCATTATTCCATAGACCCGTGAAGAAGAAAAAGAATTTTGCTCCAATTACAAAATTATTTAACAAAACATTCCAGACATTGTGTAGAAATATAAGTATACTTCTTCAGGAATAGGATCAACTTGTGAA
>JAGDQP010018070.1:18114-33196 GCA_022664845.1 Lepisma saccharinum
AAGATAGACTCTTGTAACAGTGGTGAAACCGAGTATAACTGAGGTAAAACTCGAGAGTGAGGGATAAGAAAAGAGGCTATTTATAAGAGGTATTGAACGGATCATTGACAGAGGGATGATAAAAACGGGTGAAATTATTTGTTGTGGAAATTTGGAAGAGGAGAGTCTCAGGACGGATCTTCTTCTTGATTCAAGCATTCGGCTTTTAGCACGTTCGGCGGATATAATAAGATCAATAACGGAAATAGATTAATTATCGACGCTTGGAAACGATCTGGCGTGTGATGATATCAAAGTCAACTATCTCGGGTTGGACACAGTTGGGAGGTCTGCATTCACATGAAATTAGTCAGCTGAAACGGGATTGAATACTGATCTTCGTATTCAATGTCTTTATCAATTTATTTCCGGTGAGGGCATCTCTGGTTGCTTTTTCTCAGTCACATTGCAGGTGGATAAGACCTAATTGCTATCGATGACTGAACGTGTTTTCGTGTCGGAATATTGGTTGTTAACTTATATTGCATCCAGTGAATCAGTCGCTGGAGATCGAAGGTATGGGAACTGGAGTCAATGACAAAACCTAGATATTAATGTGGTCAACATTGTTTGTAGTCGTCTCTGAAATCTGACCACACCACCTTTTGTTTCCTTTAAACTAATCTACTACCAAATTTAATTAAAAACTAAAATTATTGATAAAATATAACTCAATTAAAGGGAAACATGTGTTGCTATTTGCAGGTGCAGTGAATGACAAAATACAGAAATAGAATGACCAAATTGAATAAAATGATGAACTACTGAAAATAAAAGGTAGTTTCATATACAACATATATTTCTTGATCATAATACTCTGAATTCAATATTTAAAATATTCTAATAAGCAACATAATATGGGTTACCCTTAACATTATATTGTAATTTAGAATAGCATATATTCAGAGTAGCATGCAATAAGTTGCTCTTGGCATGATACATATTTTTATAACATACAATAGTGTTCTATATTTGGTTCTATTCCAGTTTCCTGAAATATATTTAAGGTTACATTCTTATCTGTTTTCAACACATAAGAGTTCTAAAAGTATTCAAAAACCGTTATATTCAAATGGGAAATTATTTCCCTGAAATATGTTGTATTATACACTTACAAAATAAGTTATTAGTAATTAGTCACACAATTATCCTACTCCACTGTAATATAATTACAGTTCAGACAGGTTTGTCATATTTATGAGAAACTACTTACCTACATAAAACATCTAAACACTTTATACTTGGCTTCTCGTAAAACGTATTCAAAAAATAGTTTTTAGGATTAGATTATTTCGATGGAACAAAAAATATGTTTTCCATTGCATTATATTCTCCCATCAATTAATTATATGACATTGGCTGCTAGCTGGAATCGGTTGAATATATAGCCATGCAAATAAGTTTCGTTACAGAGTGTCCCAATAAAGATGTTATTCTGAATGTACAGTACATTTGTACCAAGAACGAACATGTTAAGTAATACATTAATGATCAAGTAATGTTTGTTGGCTTCGAACAATTAAAAAGTTTTTCCTAAAAAATTGAGATAAGATTTCTTACCAATTTTTCCTCCAATCATTTGTCCCGAAAATTAATATCACTAGTTATGGATGATATAACAATTACAACTAATAGCGATTAATTCTGAAATGTCTGTTTTAAATTCTGAAAAACTAATTTATGTTATGAATAATCAACGACTAAATGGTCTGCTGTATATGCTGTCATTCTCTTGATATGCAATTTGTGTTGCAATTTACATCCTAAATATGTTCTGCAATCACTTCCGACGTTTCATTACTGTTCTTATAAAATCAACAGAATGAGGAACTAATTTCGAGACAAAATATAAAACCGAAAAATCAAAGTAAATGTCGTATCGAAACATCAAATAAACTATCAAACAGAAATATCGAAGTAAATGTCGTATCGAAATAAAATATCAAACCAAAATATCGAAGTAAATATCGTATCGAAATAAAATATGAAACCAAAATATCGAAATAAATGTCGTCTCAAAATATCGAACTAAAACAGCAAAACAAAATATCGAAGTAAATGTCGTATCAAAATATCGAAGTAAAATATAGTATCGAAATAAATGTCATATCGAAATATCGAAGTAAATGTCGTATCGAAATATTGAAGTAAGATATCAAAACACACGATAACTTCACACTTACAATTAGATAGAAATACATTCACTATTACCTACTTTCTAGAGACTTAAGATCAAAGATTCTGTAGAGACTATACTTCTACAGGAAATCCAATCTTACCTAACTTTATGAATGAATTAATTATTTATTGTAAATTATTCCAAAGCCGGTCACTTCATAATTGTGCGTGTAACGGTGCCTCATATACCACCTCTGTAGTGGAGGATTTGGACTCCAGGAGGTAGTATAGTACATTTGGAAATCTGATAAAAAAAATGTAATTCTGAAGGAATTCAGGCGGAATAAAGAACTGAATTTTTAGGCAAAAGCAAATTCTCGGACATTTAACTTTCAAATCCGGACCCTGGACGAATCTATCGATTCCCGGATTGTCCGGGTCAATCCCGGACGGGTGGTAACCCTAGTCATGCCGGGAGTTAAAGCGAGAGGATAATAGTTTGATTTTCGAAAACCCCATAAACCTGATTTCGAATAAAAAACAATGTTAAGGAAAGAAAAAAATATAAAAGCGGGTTTTGAAAAAAAGCAAGAACGAACTTTGTATTTTAGGAAACCCGCAGAAAGCAAGAAGGAATCGGTTTTTGTATCCATTACTATCATAATAGCCCAAGATTTCGCAAAACCCTGCCTGCACGTGTAAACCTTTTGTTACATAGAAAAAAAAAATCAGTAACTGCTATTTACAACTACAAGGTTTCGGAAGTGATGCGTTTCCATTTAAAATAGTGGTTAGCGTTCGCGTGTGAAAACCTTCTCATTTTATATGAAAAATAACTTGTCTCGCAAAATTAATGCTTCAGATGCAATCTTTCTCTTCTCTTCGTGTAAACCAAAAAAGTAACATGAGAAAAAAAATATTAATCTCCAAAAGTCTACATGTAAAAGTACCATTGTTTTATACATTGCCAAATGGACAAGGACAATTTTTATCTAATTAAAAAAAAATCAAGTGCTTCCAGAGGGCACACACACAAATATATTTTTTCCCTCTAAATACGTAAGGTGCAGTACCACTCACATGCATTAGTCTAACAGGGGACATTATTATCAAACTGGCACGTGGAACGGCATACTAGCTGAAGGTCGTGGGAAACGTCAAATTGTGGTTGACTTTTTGTAGTCGTTGTTAGTCTGTGGTTTGACTCTGGTTGGCTCTGTTCGACACCTCTCGCCTCCAGCGCTCTCTGTCTCCGTTGACTTAAAACAAAAAGTGTATGACGTTTGAAATCTTACTTTTTACAACCGAGAGATATATAATAATTGTTGAAGGACAATCAAGTTGGCATCACCTCTACAAGCAAAAATTGAATTTCATTCATTCATGATGTGAACTCGGGGTGTTCGGTAATTTTTGAATATCGATAGTTTACGATACATCGAAATACCAAACTTAATATAGAACCGAAATATTGAAATAAAATATAAAACCGAAATATCGAAGTAAATGTCGTATCGAAATAAAATATCGAAGTAAATATCGTATCGAAATAAAATATGAAACCGAAATATCGAAGTAAATGTCGTTTCGAAATAAAACATGAAACCGAAATATCGAAATAAATGTCGTCTCAAAATATCGAACTAAAATAGCAAAACAAAATATCGAAGTAAATGTCGTATCAAAATATCGAAGTAAAATATAGTATCGAAATAAATGTCGTATCGAAATATCGAAGTAAATGTAATAACGAAATATCGAAGTAAATGTTGTATCGAAATATCGAAGTATAAATATCAAAACGAAATATCGAAGCAAATGCCGTATCGAAATATCGCAGTAAAATAGCAAAACGAAACATCGAAGTAAATGCCGTATCGAAATATCGAAGCAAAATATCAAAACGAAATATCGAAGTAAGTGTCGCATCGAAATATCGAAATAAATTATCAAAACGAAATATCGAAGTAAATGTCGTATCAAAATATTGAAGTAAGATATCAAAACGAAATATTGAAGTAAATGTCATATCGAAATATCGAAGTAAATGTCATATCGAAATATCGAAGTAAATGTCATATCGAAATATCGAAGTAAAATATCAAAACGAAATATCGAAGTAAATGACGTATCGAAATATCGAAGTAAATGTATTTATTATCGAAGTAAAAAATATCAAAACGAAATATCGAAGTAAATGTATCGAAATATCGAAGTAAATAACGTATCAAAATATAGAAGTAAAATATCAAAACGAAATATCAAACTTAAATATCAACTCGAAATATCGATATATCGAAGTAAATATACGTTTCAATATCAAAGTTTCGTTATTTTAGAAATATCGATATCGATTCAATATATTTCAAATTGGAACACCCCTAATTTGAACATGCACCTGTGACCTACACTCTGAACAGATCAAGCTTTTAATTTTCCCGCCATTTCTTTTATACACCGTCAGCTGGACCAATCAGTTAATAGGGCACATGTCTTACTACAACCTATCAGACAGATGGAATTCGGATATACTATCACGTTCATAAATTTTGCTGCTTTTAATAAGGGTGTGTATAAAGGTAAGGAGTCTGAGAGACATATTATCTCAGGCAGGTGAGGCAGACAGCGCAGACGGGAAGAACTTATCGCTTAAACAACGTAAATAACAAGCCTGTTAAAAAGACTGAAGAAGGACGTCACTCAGCAAGCAATCTCCTGAAGAAACGGTAATGGAACATTGCAGCCAAGATCACATTTTAAATATTCTCATAAGATAAAATGATTTGTATCAGCAGTAACAGCACATCCGCCTCGAAAAAAATACCGCCATGGCATTCACATAGCGAACTTGACAAGAACGCTACAAAATTTTAGTAAGGACGGATGTTACCAGTATTTCATCCTACGTGCCACCATCCTGTTATGCCAGTGACTATCGAACATTTTGCGGTGCTAACGAAAAGTCAATAAAATAAAATAATGTCAGTAAAACTTGATTTTCTATAATCGAAAAAAATTAAAAATGATATGCAGCATTTATGCTTTTAAAAATTACCAAAATATATGAACTTAAAATGAGCCAAAAATGAGAAATTAAATAAGAAAATCTGACCTAAAAACTAAAATTTGACATAAAAATTGAAAATATGATTCAAAACTGAAAACATGACCTCAAAACTAAAAATCTGAGCTAAAAACTGAAAATGTGCTAAATAAATTGAAAATATAACTTGAACACGGAAAATATGTCGTAGACTACGGTGGCTCAGCGGTAGGACGCTCACCAAGGTTTTTTAAAAAAAGTATTCAAAATTGGCACTCCATGGCCACCAATGACTAGATTTGGCCACTAGGAGTCACACCTGGTGGCCAATTTTGGCCACCAGTTATTTTCTCAAAATTCTCAACTTTACTGGTATCAAGACAAGACAGGATTTCATCTTGGTGCATTGAGTTCATTATTTTCTGTTTTTTCGGCATGATGTCATATCATAATAAAGTATGTTTTTACTTTATAGTCGTACGTACTGCAGCTTGTTCAGAAACCGCTGCCTCAGCTGTATGAGTGTGCAATAAAATCAGTCGTTTTTCTAAGGGAGGACTATTTCACTTGTTTTTTAATTGCATGCTAATTCATTCATGTTGGTTCTTGCCTAATTTCAGTATGAGGTGCATTACACTGGAATATAGTTTTCGTTTTTTCCTCCCATCCGGGCTACATGTCCCACTCATCTTAGTCGTCGTGATTTCGCTATTCTTATAGTGTCGTGTGAAAATCGTATCGTTTGTAGAGCTGTTCATTATGCAGTCTCCTCCATTCTCTAGTCATCTCACCCCGTTTCGGCCTGTATATCTTACTCAAAACCTTATTTTCAAACCCTCGTAGCCAATCGAGGCAGTCATGTGGTCTAATACGTTAGACCAGCGTCTCCAACGTCACCGGTTCGAATCCCGTCTGGAATATATTTAGCAAACATTACACTCATTTAATCTTGACGAGTCGAAGTCAAAAATTATTAAAATGGTCAAATACATGCACAGGGTCGTATTTGAACTTTCGCAATCATAAGATATTACGAACAGACTAAATAAATAAATAAATAATGATATGAATGAAACACCATGCCTGAAATAAAACAGAAATAGACTATCGCAGTGGTTCTCAACCTCTTTTTGTTCGCGACACATTACCCTTTGTAGTGCATTCCCGCGGCACTCTAATATACGAGTTGGCAACAATGCGGGACTCACAAGAAACGACAAGCGAAAGTTTCTCAATTAAAAGACTCAACTCCTTTATTGTAAGGCGTAAACAAACCAATAATTTCCCCGTAAAATAAATATATTTAAAAGTTCATGAATATTTTTTCTTGTTTCTTTAAAAAAAAAAAAACACTGAGTTACTTTTACAGCAAAATCACAGTCTCAGAAATTTTCGCGGCACAGTAGTGTACCGCGACACACCTGTTGAGAACTACTGGGTTATTGGTATCAGAAAAAACAAAACTTTAAAAAAAAAAGGAACGTTTTCTTGCCCATTCTCGCAGATAAACAAGAATAAAATATTTCTCAGTCTGTTTTTCGTTTATAGCCTTTATGCTACAATGAGATGGGGACAATTTCACATCACACATTTTTTCAACTATCTTTTCTCTAAGAAGTGAGACGTATTATGTGTGTAACCACAGTGATTTTAATAAGATTTTGTTTTTTGCTTAAATCAAGAATTATACTACTGTAGAATGTATTTTTCTTGCGAAATGTTGCTTGAAAATTGATTATTATCAAGGTCAGAGAAGACAATCAAAGAAAACAGGCCCATTCTCCTTTAATCCATGACCTTTACTCTAAAACCCTAAGTCTGGTATTATGTTTTACTTGCCATAAATAATTTAAGTTTTGTAGATATAGAGCTTTTCAAATTACTGTGGCCACCGATGTATTTACGGACTTCTCTTCACTTTGTAGTTAGGCGAGCCAGTAAAATCGATTAGTATCTAAAAGTTTGATATATTTCTATTGAGAATCGATACAGATATACACTCGATACGCAACGATATTCCAATGACAATGATAATTGATACGTAATATCTTTTAAATTTAAACAATATTTGGAGTATCAAGATAATTAAGATTTTCAATTTAACTGTATGTATACATAATATCCGACAGGGAGGAGATTGGTCTACTGCTCCCACGCTGACCTTACGGGTTGGGACAGGAGGGTCTAAGCTCTCACTGTGATCGCCACTATCTTTTATTCATAGCATCACGATACTGGGTGGGCACCGCTCCAGACCCACACGCCTTGGAAAAAAAAACTTGGCATCTCCGGGAATCGAACCTGGGACCCCTCAATCCGTAGTCAGCAACTAGACCAATGAGGCGGTCCAATGACAGATAACATTCTATAAATACATAACCGCACCCTTTGTTCTAGTGGATAGCATTGTGTAGACCTATTTGATCTGTAAAGATCAGGAACATAGTTTCGGTTCCTTCTGTCGCCCATACTCACTGATATCTTCAAGAATGTCCCTAAATAAGCGAATGTCCAAGACGAAGATCCTTGTCTCTATATTCGCTTCTCTGCCTCAGGAAGTGCTCCCCATGAGACGTTATCCCCGAGACAAGCATTGGTCCATACATGGAAGCTAAATAAAATGTCAATAATTACATATTTGATATATCGATATTCAACACTTCTTATACTGTGGCGATGAACTTGCAACTTCCGTAAGCCATAGAGTTAGTTAGTTGGTTAATATTCGATACTTACAAGCTCAGGAGCTCGGCACTCATTGGCTCAGTTTCACGCTCACTCACCCTCACAAGACGATCATGAGCTTAAACGCGAGTGAATGCAAGCTTGTGAGCTTGTAGTAAGCGTGAGCGCGTGTGATCTTTGTAAGATTAAACAGAGAGTGAGCTGGAGTGAGTGCGAGACTGGGAGAACGAATGGAGAGTCAGTACAAGCTTAGTGACGTTAAATGGAGAATGAGCCCAAGTAAGTACGAGCACGAGTAAACGTGAGGTTCTGAGCATGGAGTGAGTTTTTAAGGAAAAGGCCACATCTGACTGTCAAATACGTAGACTCCTGATCAACCTTCAAGTTTGAGTCCTCCTGCTTGTCATCTACAGTTTTCATCGAGCAAATGCTGGAACGGTGCCTAAATTAATGTCCTGGTCGCTACTTTCCCTATCTCTCTTTTTCCCAGATTGATTTTCGTCATACCAGACGGTCGGCCTGAGCCATACACACCTAAAAAAACCATAAATTACAAATTCAAGAAATAGTCGAATGTCGGGATGGAACATTGAGACAAGACATTCTCAATCATTGTTAACACGGAAGATTATGACTTGACCTTCAATTGTAGTAAATATCGGTAGTGAGAACTAACGTCCCTCAGCGAGCACTTTCCCGGAGACAGAGAGGAGAAATTACTGACTAGGGCCTTTGTCTATGTACTATATCGACATTCGCCTGGTAAAACGTAGGGATACATTACGTAGTAGAGATACTAGGCAAGATTCGAACTTGAGTGCTTTCCCCCCACATTGCCTATCCGAAGTCCTTGACAGTACCCAATAGAACACGGAAACTGAATGGATTCACTTCAGTTTTAATTTTAACGAAGGTATGGTACAGTCAAGATCAAAAGTTCTTTCTTGTTGATAAAATTTCTTTTGTAATTAACTTCGGAATGGGTAAATCGATTTGAGAATAGTTTTTTTTTAGTAATTTACAGAAAATCACAATTTTCTGTAAGATGCAAAAAATCGGACTGAAATAGGTATGTCCGTTCTAAAGCTATTCGTAAAAGAAATGTTGCCAACAGAAATGAACTTTTGAGCGTGACTGTACAAAGCAGAATGCTAAGATCAGAATTATGCTCTCTAACTTCAAAGTTTAAAATAATTTACACGGATCCATAGTACGAGTAATTTTCCAAGGAAATATGAAGTAGTAATTTCCCGGGTTTGCCCGGGTATTTATTTATCCCATTCTTTTATTAAGCACAGAAAGCAATAAATTCTATCGATGTCATTTTGAACCTTTTCTTTCACCCCTTTCCACCCCACATGTCGATGAGGGCTGAACGCAGACTTAAACTGCATCGGGAGTGTAACTATTCATCTCAGCGACCCCGAAAACTATGGATTCGACACTAATATCGGTCAGTTTTGATTATTTTTACATGCCACCCCTTCTTACCTCTACCCCTAGGGGTGCTACGGGTAGAGATGTTTGTCTCGTTTAGTTTGGCACTATTTAACGTTTGACTACATTGTTTTTTGTAGGGAAAACCATCCTGAATCTATTACACAAATGTGTACAGTTTCCCCTCATTAATAGATATAACACAAAAAATTGCTAAAAATAGATGTGGAAAACCTTTTTTTTATCAGTGCCCTATATTTGACAGTATAGAAGGAAGCAAACGAAATGTATAAACAAGCAAAATGGATTCTTTAGAATAACTGTTGTAATTATTCCTTCCTTTTACTAAGTAATTACAGAGCAATTACAAAATGAGCTTCTTTTGTTGAGCGTCACCAGACCTTATATAATAGTTGAGTTCTCTTTGGTAACTTTTATTAGAAACTGAAAGGAACGGAAATAAATAAAATCCACCACAGAAACTAAATTTAAGGTTAGTTCTTGTCTTTCTAAACGTAAATGAGGGTCTGTATTAGCTATTTATTTATTAATTAATTTGCTTTTAGGGATATAAATATATGAGAGAAAAAAAAACCCGGAGGGAACTCAAAGTGGAAGTAACAAAATGATGTGTTATTAGTAAAAGCATTTTGCATTAGCAAATTTCTATTTGTAACAAATTTTTCGCAAGAAGAAATTTAAATTTGCTAAATAATTATTTTCTATATCTATCCTGTACAAGAAAACGAAGCTATATGAATAATATACCGGGTCCTACTTCGAGTTTCATTAACTAAGTCGACATCACTTACACTATTACTTATCGAAATATGACGTCATTTGTGACGATGCCGACTTTAATTTGAGATCCTGTATCTCCGAAACTATGCATAATTTTGTATTTCTTCAACAGAACTTTTTTTTTTTACCTCTCAAAATTTATACCATTATTTCAAGGTTACTATGTATATTTTGTGAGGAATAATTTTTACCCACGCTGTATGAATCTGGTACTTACACGTCAACAAAAAAACACAACAAGAAATCAACAAAAGCGTACGTACCCTGATACTCTTGAAAATGTGCCACTTTGACATGACATTAATTATAATGTATCACTTTGCGAAAAAACATCACTTCTGTACAAGCACATGAAAATGAATCATTAGCAAGGTACCATTTATCAAGTAATATTGTTTACAAAATCACTAGCTTGCTGACTCTTCAAAATATTTTCTTCTATATAAAAAAAAATAATATTTTATAACGGAGCACAATACTTATTTTAATTATCCACTGTGATTGATCTAAAAATAAACTTGTGATGATAAATTGTTCTTCTACGTGACATTTTTTTTAGCGTTGTCATATTTTTCGAAGATATTTTTTTGCATGTACATTCTAAGATAGCACTGAAACTTGCAACAAGTTTGTACGAGATTTGACATCGCCAGCTTGCACCAAGTTTAGCATTGTAAGTCTGCAAACTTGTTACAATCTTGCAGCAAACTTGTTTAGTTGACAAAAGGACAAAGTTGTCAAAAACATTTCACGCCAAATGGCATCGACCCGAATAGTTAAGTACATAACATTATGGTTCTCCTGAGTGCCTTGCTTGTGAAAAATCAACAAATCAGCCTTCTTCATAGTTCTAACATAGGATTAATACGCTTTCCCAGTTTCGAATTTATGCCTACATGCATGGTTTTATTATAGAAACTGTTTTTCACTGGAGTAGAGGTTAGAGTGAAGAACAACAAACAAATCTGAAGGTTCTAGCTTCGAACCCCACTGCAGGCAATAGATATTTTTTTTCCGTCATAGATCTTACCAATGTTTTATTTTTTAATAAAACGTTTGTCCTGAAAGGTTTGTAGAAAGTTTGACGTGCAAAGTTGGTAACAAGTTTGTCACTTATCAACTAGCAAGTTTACTGCAAGATTGTAGCAAGTTTGCAGCCTTGTAATTCCAAACTTGCCGTAATTTAGAGACTTGCAATGTCAAACTTGCTGCAAATGTATTGTGCTATCTGTGTTTACACTCTAATGCGTCCTACTCCAAAACAATACCTTTGAACATCCAATGTTTCGACAAAATACATTATTTTACACGCATACACAAGGGAATTCCATCATGTGGGGAAAAGGAGACATTTTGATATATATTATAAAACAAAACGAAGAAATTAATTTTCGTAATTTTACTTTGAAGTTTAACAAAAGGTAAAGGAAAAAACATCTGAGCTATCAATGTTTGCTCCCGCGCTAATTCAACTAACGCCTTTTCATGATTCCTTGTAATGTGGAAAGGTCTGCCATACCTTCGAAGAACTTCAGCAATATCTTAGATTAACTAGTTGTCATGTTTTGTTAGTTGACACAGTGAGCAACACCATTTTCCCCAATTGTGCAACTTCCCCCAAATGACCCTATATTGTTAAAGGATTGATGGTTTTAATTAAAGATAAAAGTAATGTTTCTTTCCTTAGAATTTGATCCTTGATTCTGTAGATCTGTTGAAGTGAACATGGCAGATACTACCGAGCGGTCGTAGGGCAGTTGGTATAGCGCTGGCTTAGCAATCGGGAGGTTCTGAAAACGAACTCAACTGCCGCCCATCCTGACTGAGGTTTCCCAGGAATTTTCCTCAGTCACACCAAGCAAATGGCTGGATGGTACCTACAAAACCAGGTGGTATAGAACCTTCCAATATCCTCTCCCCCACCTATCCTATACTGAACCTGAGATGCCTAAAGGACATAAACAAATTTGATTTAAGTGTCATATACTAACTTGAAGAGTGGTAACGCTCGATGCCTTGTAATCAAGGAGTCCCGGGTTCGATTCTCTGTGGAAACACAAGTGATTCGGAGCTCACGTTAAACTGTAAGTCGCGTCCTTAGGACGTCATCTTCATCCGATGCAAGGCGATGGTAAACCACCATCGGTTCACCATTCCCAGGGATCTTCGGCAGATCACCGATCATCATCAGTGCCAGGTTTCCTACCATTATCCTGAAGTTGACAAGGGTACTGAAGTGATAAAAGAGTAAAAAAAAAATATCGGCTGCAAAAATGTCGTGGATTCTCTGTTAGACTCTGCAGCTCCTAACCTGCTCTCGCCAACAATGATGGACACATGCGGCACAAAAGTTGGACATGGACAATACTGGATTGGCGTACTATTGACGTAATTTTGTCAATATTGTGGTAAAGAACATTTTTTGTATTAACGGCAACATATCTTAGATATGGCGAAAGGTATAAACTGTAGGTCAGAGATGTTCAAACTTTTGGACGGTGCAGACTAATTTGATGCTCCGCGGGCCATACATTTATTGCGTTTTATATTGGACTTTTAACTTTTTGTTTAAATCATTATCTCAAGCTTCTGGTTGTTAACCACAAATTCCCCAGGGCCATCTTACTGATGGAGGTGTATGTTTGCCTAAAAAAAAAATCCAGAATAAACCTTGAAAAATACATTACTCTCTAAATTAGTTTACTATAGCTTTCTGAGGTCTAGTACACTGATCAACATATTAATTACTTTCATAGCAGTAGACTTTATAAACTCAAATTCCAATAGAATCTTTGCGTATACAGTGAAACCTCTATTAACGGACACCTCTGCAAAGCAGACATTTCCCTTAACGGACATATTTTGTAATCCCCCAACCATCGCTATAAGAAGAAACGCATTGAGAAACCTCTCTAAAGCGGACACTCTGTATTGCGGACACGGACAGTGTTTTCTGTCATTTATAAGTTGTATTTACCTCCTATAACGGACACTTTCAAAGCGATTTAAGGAGAATCCGAGGATTGCTAACATGCCGACTGTCATACAGAATGTTAGACAAGTTCCCTTTCATAGTTCGTAGTTACAGTCAAAAACATTTGTAACATGATGGAACTAAATATTTTTTGGTACACTTCCGGATCAACAATATGCTTGAAGGGAAAAACGTACTCGCATGGAAATATAGCAAAAGAGCAGCGCAAGACATCGAATAGAAAACGGAAGAAAGAAAGTCATATGAAGTGAAAAATTACCCAAATACCCATTCCTCAGTTTTGGAGCATTTCTACTTCTCTCTCTTTCTGTCTAAAAACCTCCAGAATTCCAATTAATTTACAAACATAATTAAATTATAATATGTGATAAAACAAAAAGTGCAAAAATATAAAATATTATTTCTAAGTTGTTCCCTGAACATAAAGTACAATTTAGACGAAGGAGGGTAATGTTAATAAGGTTTTAGTTATATTCATACCGTATAATTGTTTGATGCACCCGCGTATATTATTTTTGGTTCCATATGGCATTGCTCACTAATTTACGTAAGAAAATATTGAAACCTCTGTAAGGCGGACACCTCTCTATAGCGGACATTTTTTTAATTCCCCGTGGCTGTCCGCTTTAGAGAGGTTTCACTGTATTACTAAATGAGTATTGAAATGTAAGTGTCCCCTGTGGCTGAGTGGTGACCAGCACTACGTTGTAACCAAGTAGTCCTGTGTTCGATATGCGGTGGGGAGTAAATGGTTCGGAGTATATGTTAAACTGTAGATCCCGTTGTTAGGACATAATCTTCAACCGATGAAAGGAAAACGACCATTGGTTCAACTTGACCAGGGACTTTCATGTTAGGACGTGCATTCGTGCAGAACATGTCATCATTGAAATTTAAATATTTAATGGGTTCTATGGCAAAATTCGTCTTCAATTTTCTCTTTGTTTTTTTAATTAATCTGGCGATTACATGGTTCTACCTGCCCTGGTAATCAAGGGCGTCCTGGGTTTGATTACCAGTTCGCATATATTAAACACTGAAGGATTCAGAATCCATTTCAAACAGTAGATTCTGTCTTTATGACATCAAACACCTTCTAATGGAAGCCAATGACAAACCACTGTCGCTTCACTTTGAACAGGGATCATCGGATCATATATCTGGCCAGATCACCAATCATCATTACTCGTAGGAGAAGGGGGAGAAAGGTAGGCAGGTACCATAGTAACATCCGGTGGATCAGTGGTAGAGTGCTCACCTCTGGTGCGTGGGGTCCCTAGTTCGATTGTGGCTCATGCCATGTGGGCTTTGTGGTGGACAAACAACCTGTGCGTTGATTTTCTCGAGGTGCTTGTGTTTCCCTTCACTTTCTTCATTCCACCAATTCTCCCATCATCAATCATTCGGCCTGCCCTAAAGGGCTTAAATTCAAACAGGTTTAAAGGCCTAAGAAAACAACAGAAAAACATATCAGGATGATTAGTCTTCGATTTCGAATCAAACATACCGAGCGACAAAAGCTCACTTGGTACAACGTTACCTTCGCATTGCGTAGGGGCCTGGTTTCCATCACAGCAGTCAACCATCCAAATTGAGGTTTGCCCAGTTTTTTTTCAATCACACCCTGGCAAATGTTGGAATGGTACCTACATACTAGGTCCGGAGTGACTACCTTCTACAACCTCTCCTCCCACCATATCCCGATCTGAGCTTGAGATGCCTACAGGCAAAAAATAAATTCAAAATTCGAACTAAACACTTTTCTATTATGAGGGGGAACACTCATTTACGGGGCAGTCTTCTTAATTCATGAATAATAATAATAATAATAATAACAACAACAACAACAACAACAACAACAACAACAACAATAATAATAATAATAATAATAATAATAATAATAATAATAATAATAATAATAATAATAATAATAATAATAATAATAATAATAATAATAATAATAA
>JAGDQP010018071.1:0-37256 GCA_022664845.1 Lepisma saccharinum
ATCTTCTCAGCTCATTCTCGTCTTCCTTTCCCTTTTCTAAATTTATGCCTTCCAAATCAACAACCGAATCAGCGAACGTACTGGGGTTCGTGCATTTGCGTTTTAATGGTGTCTGAGTCGAAATGTTCAATGCATATGCCTTCATTACATCATCGAGGAGATTTCCAAATACTTCTACATCTTTCAGACAAGATCGGAATTATTCCGTTACAGATTCTATTAACTTCACAGCAGCAGCAATGTCCAAATCTCTTCTTTGCAGCAGTGCATTTGCCGGTTTTAGATATCCAAGCACCTTGAACGTGAGTTCCGCAAGGAAGCAGAAAGTCTTAGTAGAGATTTGATGCAGTAATCCGGTAGCTTCAACTTTCAATGAGGCAAGTTCTTCGTGGGAAGTTTGGATTGCTATCAGCGATTCTGCTTGACTCGAGCACATAATGAGCGCCCACTCGGCTCGGCTCGAGCATATAGTGAGCTCCGACTCGACTCGAACATATAGTGAGCTCCGACTCGACTTGAGTAGTTCTGAGTACCGACTCGACTCGACTCGAGCAGTACTGAGTACCGACTCGAGCAGCTAATGAGCGTCGACTCGAGCACATAGTGAGCGCCGATTTGACTCGACTCGAGCACATAGTTAGCGCCTACTCGACTCGACTTGAGCAGTTATGACCACTGACTCGACTCGAGTAGGTACTGAGCACCGATTCGACTCGAGTCTGACTGAGTCGCGACTCGAGTCTGACTCAGTCGCTACTCGAGTCGAGTGAGTCGTTGACATCCCTACTTCTTAGTACAAGATGCGTAAACTTAAAGCAGAAATGCCCATGGACCTGCCGGAACTGAACGAGACCTTGGACGACATACTGGACATAAAGACTGAACAACAAGAAAACGGTGAAGAGAGAAGGAAAATAGCGGGGTTCCCTGGGAATTTCCCAGGAAGCCAACAGGGAAGAAGCGGGTTCCTCTAGGCCAAATTATAGGTTCAGAGGTGACCTGGCTTAAGAACACCGCGCAAAACTTCTATGCAAATGGCACCTTGTCCAGCACTACGAAACAGTGATCAAGAGACTTATAGAAAATAGCAGATCTTAATAAGACTCAAGGAACCTAACTTGAATTTGGTTAAGTTAGTCAAAGTAACAGCAAATTTTGAAGAGAACAGCTATTCTGCGGAGAGCGGAATTAAGTATCAACGAGGATATTACCATCAACTAGAGACAGTTAGTGCCGAAGTTGGAAGAAAAGTGGTCATTCAATTCAATTAGGAAGAGTGAATAACCCGCTTTGGTTCGGAGGCCATAAAGAAATAGTTCAACGCGCGAATTTAACTTTGCGCTGGACTTTCTGAAATCTACAAGCAACCAACAAGACTCCAAACAAGCGAGAACCCTACTCTCAAAAGGCAAAAAACACCCGAGAGGGACAAGCAGATACCGTCACCCAGACGAGGCAGGAGAGAAACCATAAAGAACCTGTCGGAAATTTAAAAAAAACTGCAGCATAAAAGCGCCATCCTTGTCAGGACCAACAAACATTCTGGAAAGGAAATACTGTCTTTCACAAAGACCAAACCTTATAATAAATGAAGATTCTTCTCCAACCAATAACCCCCACAAGTTGCATATCAAAAGAAAGAGGAACAGAGGAAGATGCATAATCAAGAAAATCAAAATGAATTAATCTCTCATTTTTAACCTAACAAAGAATTTAACTAAACATGTCTTAGAAGAAGAACGTTTTGTTCTGCCCCATACATAAACCAAATACTTCAAAACCCTCATAAAACTGAAAATTTTCAGGCAGAGTCTGGACAAGTATTACCAGAGGGAACTACGTGAGACAAAAAATACTGAAATACAAAATAGCGCTCTCAAAATAAAAAGAAGTGATATGAAACCAACCATATCGTCCATTGTATACGTGAGCTGAGCATGCGGGTCATCTACAGGAGATGTTAGTACTCCTTAAAATCAGAACAAAACGAAACCAGACCCCTGACAAAGCCGTGTAATAAATGAACTTTTATCAAGATAAGCTATCATTGTCAAACCCACAGAAGAACCAACTGGGAATAGTCTTCTAGAAAAACAAGACTAGAAAGAAGATGCATTGCTACAAACGGAAATTAAAACATTAAATTTGTAATTGAAATCAATTAAAAAAGGAAAACAATTGAAAAAGAAAATAAATTAATTATACGACCAGTTAGGGAAACAAATGGATGGGTTCGGTATTGATTCTAGTGACGCTCTTTGGAAAATTGCTAGTTTATTAAGGTCTCGATTATCCAGAATTGGTCTAAGGCCACCTGAACCTTTCTTCAGAAAGAGGATGGGCGAATTGTACGCTGACTCAGCATAATCAATGGCATTTTACCGAAGAAGCTTTTATTTCGAATTTGACGGCCGGCAAAAAGTATAACGGGATTTCGTACTGAGGTTAGAATAACAATGTATGTGTGGAATTGTCTCGATAAAATATTGGTGTCCTTGTACACTTCCCAATCTGTCTGGGTCCCATTGGAACACATCCGCAAATTCATAACATAACTCCAAAAATTCCAGTTTTAATTTCTGACCGGACAGAGTCTAATTTGAATCTAATTTTGATCGTAAAGCTTCCTATATGCTAATAATATTCTTCGTTGTTCACTTGGATCATAACTTGATAGCGCATAGCACTCCTGTACTGGTGGTACAAATATTTCACCTCTTCTTATAACTATATATTTGTCCGATACATTGGTTATTTATACCCTTTTATCATTTGACGAAAATACAGTTGGAGCAATGATAACACCATTTCTTACGTAGAATGTAAATTTGGGTCCGAAAATTTTTCAATTTTATATTTTGGATTGATTAATTTACTGGAATACTTTTGACAATTTGGAGGTATAATTACTTTCCTGGCAGAAATGAATTTTGGTTTGCTATGCTGTTCTAAAGAAAATGCTATTGTCTCAAATACTTTGTATACTGTATCGTCACTTTCATTAAATTTGGTAGGAGGTTTGCCATGCCTTTCTGCCGTAAAAAGATTTCTGTCGAATTCTATTTTAACAGAATGAGCTAGCATTCACTCCGGGTGATTGGAACCCTTGTACGTCTTTAAAAGTGTGATGGAATGACTTACTAGCAATCCAGATTTTTCCTATCACCACATTATCCAATTCAAAAACTTTATCAAATATTGTTCTCACTTTAGTTTTTGATTTGCCAACTGTTATTGATGAGCAATTGATCGATTATCGAAATCTGGCTGACCGAATCGATAATTATTGATACTTCCTGACCATTCACTTGACATTTTATCATATTCAGCCGTTTTCCATCCACTGTTTTCCATCCATTCCCCCTTTTCTTTCCATATATCTCGGTTTGCTGCTTCCTCATCCATGTAGCTCCTGAAAAACGCTTGATTTCATCTACCCACCTTACATTTGGACGCCATCTCGGTTGTTTCTTTCCTCTAAGAATTCAATGTAGTACGTTTGTCGTCCACTTTCCATCTGTTCGTCTAGCTATGTGACCGGGCCTTCTCCACTTCATCTGCGCAGTCTTGATTACATTCTCTACCTTTGTTTGTGCGCAAATACATTCATTTGTCTTCCGGTCCCTCCGAACTCCACGCCTTTTTACATCTATTAATTTCGTCAGTCAACTTGGCATTTGATGTTTTGAGCTGGCCGAGGTAAACATACTTATCAACTATGCCTATTGTTTCTCCGTTAATATTTACTCCCCTCTTTGCAGCATGTTGATTGTACATTAATTTCGTTTTACTTAAATTCATTTTAAGGCCTATCTTCGAACTCTCATCACTCAGATCTTCCATTCTGGTTTGTATTTCTTCTGCATTTGAAGCAAACAGCACTATATCATCAGCAATCGTTGGTGATGAAGATATTCGCCATTAATTTTTATTCCAACTTCCTCCCAGTTTAAATTTTCGAACACACTCTCCAGGACCACAGAAAACAGTTTTGAAGAAATCGAATCTCCTTGCATTACCCCCTTTTCCAACTTTAAATTTTTCAATTTCTTGATGTAGTCTAATGACAGATGTAGCAGTCGAGTATATGTTTCGCAGTAACTTGATGTATGCATTTTCGATACGTTGATGGTCAGGTGATTTAAGTACTGCTACCAAGGAGACCGAATCGAAAGCTTTTTCAAAATCTATGAATCTCGAACGTAGTGGAAGTTCATATTCATTAGTTCTTTACATAACTTCATTCAATGTTTGTATGTGGTCCATTGTACTAAATCCACGACGAAATCCGACTTGTTCCCTTCCCTGGTTAAAATCCAAGTCTCGTTCAATACGATTCAAAATAATTTTGGTGAACATTTTGTATAGGACTGACAGTAGACTAATTGGTCTGTAGTTTTCGACGCGTTCTTTATCCCCTTTCTTGTACAACAAAATTATAACAGCATTATTCCAAGTTGAAGGTATTTATCTCTTGCTTAGGCACATCGAGAATAATTTCACAAGTTCCTCTTTAATCTTTTCACCTCCCCATTTAAATATCTCTGCTGTGAGTCCATCTTCTCCTGGTGTTTTTCCGTTCTTAATCCCTCAAAGTACTTTATCCACCTCATTTTTCATTACGTCTGCGACAGCTACATCATTTTCTTCTGAGTCTTCATTTCCTAGCTCTTCTTCGGAGTAGTACAATTTTCTGTAGAAATTTTCAAATATTTTTATAATTTCTACCTTATTTCGTGTTGTGTTCCCGTCTGGTCTCTTAACTGCAATTATTTGCTTTTCCCTATCATTAGCTGCTGCTTATTTTTTCAGGCTCTTTCCTCGATTGTATTTGTTGTTTTCGTTATATATTCGTACATCCACTGTTAATTCCTTCCTTAATGTTTTATTTAGTTATATGTACTCGATCCTGTTTATGTAATTTTTCTCTTCTTTCATTTCCCCTTTTCTTCATCAAGAGTATAGTTTTTTCTGAGATTTGGTCTCTTTTTTCTTTCTGGTGCCTGCTATTTCCCTGGCTGTTTCTCTTATTATCTCGGTCAGTATTTTACTTCTGTTATTGATGTCGTCTTCATCCTCTAACTCTTCCAAGGCGCTGAATCTGTTGCTTATTTCTCTCTCGAAAGTCTCTCTGTTTTTTCCTAGATTTTCCAGATCTAATACTGGCAGATTTACTCTGATAAGTTTCTATCTCTCTAGTCTAGTATTTAGTTTCAGCTTACATCTCACCATCCTATGATCACTTGAGACTTTGAAATTGTTCAGAACAGACACGTCTTGTAGAATTTCCCTGTTATTCGATAGAACGTAGTCTATTTCGATTCTGGTCCCATTTGGGCTTTCCCATGTCCACTTACTTTGGGGCGGTTTCTTGAAAAATGTATTGGAAATGAACAGTCTGTTAGCAGTGTTGGGTTAGGTACTGGTTTTTTGTTCCTATTTACAGGTACTATGTACTGACCTTAAATTGTACCTAGGTACAGGTACTAGGTACAAGTTGGTAAATGTACCTAGATACAGGTATAGGTACTGTTAAATGTACCTAAGGTACTTTTTTTAGGTACTTGACCCAGTTGCTGCTAAATAGTGCTGGAAATGATACGAAGAACTAAGGGGATACTGATTGACTAAAATATTGCTCCCATATCTTTACTTGTAATAAAATTATTATTATTGAGCAGAATAGGTTCAGCCAAAGTGCGCTGTGTTATCTAAGCATTGTTAAAAAAATACGGACATTTTCATGCACCATACTGTACATTGATAATAGATACAGAAATCAAAACAATGGAAGGCGTCAGAAAGAGCAGAACTTTAATTACTAAAATGATAATCGTTAAGAGAAATGCCTTTCTTCCACATAAGTAATTCTTTCACCACGCTTTAATTTACATATATTTACGTATTTTTTCGAAAGGGCATTCGATGCTGAACATAAGCAGCGCCCATTTATTTCTTGATGCTGTATATAGGGTGGTAACGTAATGCACCGACATTTCGGAGGTACATGCAAATGAACTGTACAAATATCCAATACAACTGATGGTAGAATTGATGCGGCATGCTATCGTCAAAATCTTAAAAGTTGTTCCATCTAAATTTGCATATTTCGAAATTTTGCATTGGGTGCGCAAGGGATTTCTCAAAGGAAATAGCTGATTTGAAGATATTCTCTGAAGAAAAGTCGCAAGCGAATTATTGTTACCTGCAGGGAAGTCATTTCGACTCATCTTTACTTCAAAAAATTTCTGGGAAGCTCACTTACTTTGGGGAACTCCTTGCGCACTCAGTATTTGAATATGCCTTTTTAATAGATGAGGCTTGAAGTCTTTGATGATAACTTGCCGCATCAGCTCTACAATTAACAGGAAATTTGAAGCTGTCAAGTATATCTTTCAGCAGCCCGTAACTCCGAAACACGGAGGAATTTCCACCCTGATGATCAGAGCTTTTTACATTCTTTTCTTTAGTTCAAAATGGTTCGTGGTGTCGCTCAAATCCTACAACATTATATTAGCTCATTTCCCGACGTCATACAATGATGAAAATTTGCACACCACGATACAATACAATATTCTATATTTATTATATTTATTATTACTTTCTTATATTTATATATTTTAAAAGCACATTTTGACATTACCAATAAATACTAGCCTGCAACGCAGTGGCATTCAGCTGGTTGCATAACACTTTTATGATTTACGAAAAAAAACTTTTAAAATACATACTTTTCTTTAACAATTCGCACTAAAAAGTAACGAAAAATAATTTTGTTTTTACATGACTAAAAAGAAAAGGATGTGGCGAGCTCTCATGTACAGTTACTTTATAAATTCTTCAATTAGTGTGCCCATGCTTTTCCTTTTAGTCTTGCATAAACAAAATTATTTTTTACTTTTTAATACGAATTGTTTAAGAAAAGTATTAAAAAGTTTTTAAAATTAATTTTTACCTTATTTTTCTGTATTGTTATCTCTTAAAGTTTGTCGGTGTATTATATTACCACTCTGTATAAAGTTTCCAGTGTGTCATAACTTTTGTTTTTTCGTACTTTCTATCAACTTACTGAGAAGATTTAGGTTTCTTTTAGTATTTTTAATATTTTGTACATAAGATAGAGATAATAAGACTATCTTCTTGAGTTTGTAAGAATCCACCATTCCTTCTGTTTTAGACTCAAAAGAGTGTACTTTGTTGTTATGAATAGTACATTTAAAACTAGAGTTTTGTAGCGTTTCAGGTGAGTACCGGTACATTACTTCCGTGAGTGAAATTAGATAACGCAGTAACTTCATAGTAATATTTAGAAATGGATGTTGCGATTTTCGGGATGGTTGTTGATATATCAAATGATGGTATGCGGTTTCTACGATAACCTTGTCCTGTGGTACATTTAGTTCTAGTTCCTAATATCATCTATTGTAGCTTGGAAGCTGAGCTCGCACTTGTGCGGTATTATGTAGTATATAATAAAGACGGCAGATAATTATTAATAATCTCTTTTCTAAGAGGCGAGAGAAAATATCCAGTTTTATAAAGGGAGACATGCGTAACATACATAGGTAAGCCGTAGAATTCCGAACTCCTTATTTTGAAATTTAAGATGTCTGTTTTTTATTAATAAATAAAAGTATAATAAATAATTCCGGTGGAAATATAGCCTCCGCTAAATTATATTTTACTGTTCAAATACTTTCGTTTCACTAGGGGGACTCCATCCCCACGCAACTGAACTATTTCCACTCCCTGTTCCTAGTCTAAAAATGTATTTCTTCCCTTCAAGTTTTTTTTAACATCAAGATAAACTTTTGAAGCAAGATATCTGAAAACTTATATCTTTCACTTTCAATGATTTATATTCATTTTTGGCCTTTAGGCATCGATGTCTCACGCTGGGTAAACTTTACTTTTATATGGGCCAGCCTAGTAACTTTGGACTTCGTCCTGTCACGATTCGCCTTTAGCTGTTAAAATCCACATCCATGCCCCTGCCGGGACTAGAACCCGGGATCTTCGAGCCGATGGCCTGCCGCCGCAGACCGCTCGGCCACCCGGCCGGTCGGCTCACGCTGGGATAGAGTAAGGGAAAGGAAGCAAGAATGACTTGACTAGGGTCTTGGTTGAAGGTATCATCCCGGCATTAGTAGGTCATACTAGCGACAAAAAACTAAAAATACCTTAGTCAGGATGGTTGGTCACTAGTATTGAACCAAAGACCTCCCGAGTGCGAAAACAACGCTTTACTAACTAAACCACGGCCTCGGTACTTCCAATGTTGTTTAGTACATCATTTTTAAAAAGGGCAAAAATGTTTAACTCCGTGAAGAGCCCAAGTGAAAAGGAAAGTGAACACATTATGTGAAGGAAGCTTCCAATATTAAATTAGTTCTTAAAAATGTGCCCTATTTTAGGTAATAAAATATTACGATACAATGATTTGAAAAATAAATAATTCTTTTAAAATTTATGTAGCGGCATACCTGCAAAGTTAAACTCATTGTGAACCTAGACAAAATATTTCAGTTATTCCTCATTTCTTTATTTTGTGAAGAAAAACGAAATTAACATTCAAACGAAACAAAAAACATTAAAAAATAACTAAACAAGTGTAATTCATTTGTGAGAAACGGTGAAAACAATGCGTTGCGAAACATCAAAATATAATTCTTTTTGTTCTTAATTTATATTTACTTATGGACCTTACAGCCAGCTATGGGATAAACCCATCATATGTCAGAGGGATGACATCCTTCGGGAAGCACTCTTCCAAGTACAGAGAGGGTTAAGTTAGCGGTTTGAGCGTACCAACTAAAGCAGTCTAGTTTATACGCCTGTAAAAATTAAAATGATGCAGGTATTCAATGGTCTATGCATTAAACCACGGAGCCACTTGTATACTTTCCACTATATAAAAAATGTACTGCAAAGTTATTTTAAATCTATTGAATGAGACTAACATTTTAACCTGGAAAGGGAACAAGACAAATTTCCTTGTGGATTTAGTAATGGATCAGATACAAGTATTGAATGAAGTTACGGAAAGAACTACGGAATATGAACGTTCACTATGTCTGGGATTCAAAGATTTGTAAAAGCTTTCGATTCGGTCTTCTTGACAGCACTACTTAAACATCAAGACATAGAAGATGCATACATTAAGTTACAACAAACATCTACTCAACTGACACATCTGTCATTCGGCTATATCAAGAAAGTGAAGAGTTGAAGTTGAAAAAGGAGAAAGGCAAGGAGATTCAAGTATTTAAAGTTGATCGAATTCTTCGCATTCTCGTTTCAATTGGATCGTCAGAAAGCATATTCTAAAGTTCAAAGTGGGATGAAGCTGGAATCTATTTATCCATAACCATGAGCTTGTACACTAATATTACGTATTGTTTATTGCAAAGGATATAAAGTTCCTTAGCCGGGGGAAACAATAGGTATAGTTGATGACTAGGTTTACCTGAGCCAGGTCAAAGCATCTAATGATAGGTTGACTGATGAAAGTTGTTTATCAAGTTCGAATTTTCGCTTGGAACACTACATTTTATTTTGAAAGAAACTACGAGTATATCTCAAGTGTAAAGTTTATAATCAGTGTCTCTTATCTGTAATAATGTACGGCTCTGAAAGTTGGACTTTGAATGCGTAAACGACTCAAAGATTAGGTAAGAACAATCGAAAAATATGTGCTAGGAATCATTAGGAAGACAACTGAATGGATTCGTGCACAGAAAGAAAGCTAGTTATTAACAGGTTCGAATTAAAAAACACCATAATATTGTGTGAACAAGTTAATACTTCTTATTCTCAAATTTTGTTCGAGTGGAGATGAGCCGATCACAAAACCAGACGAGAAATGTAATACATTGAAGTCCTAGAGAAAAGAAACTGCCAAGACGATGTCTAAATGCAAGTATTAAATCCATCACATTCCAATTATTAAAGTGATCATATTTCGGAAGAAATATTCTTTTCAATGTCTTATTCAAGAGGTTCGTATTATCACTAGCTAGATGGATCTGGATGTATGTAGAACTACATGACAGAGTGGCATATAAGGAGTATGGACAGCACTGCCAGTATTTCAGTATTGCCTTCATCCAGCAGTGGATAGGAAATGGCTGAATATGATAATGATGGTTCTCTAGAACTCTAGAACCTTTGTGAACTTTAGATTAGCATCGGCCGGACATGCGGCTTAAAATTTATCCCATCTCATCACAGGAGCCCTTTATAAATAAGTTTTTTCATTACTCAGCTTCTAGCAAGTTTACCAAATCAAGCACGCTAGCCTGGAAAGACTCTCTGAAAATTTTAAGCCAAATTGGAATCGATCCGGGGGAGAATCACTTCTTCTTATTATAATATATATTAATTATATACCTATAATTATATCTTAAGAGACATATGCAATAGTCTTTCATCTTTACGAAATATTCGTTATTAATTACTATGTATATATATTATTAAAAACGTTCATATACATATAAAATACTCTATACCTATAATTATATTATAAGAGCTTCATATTTCGAACGAAATATTCTATTATACCTATAATTATACATAACATATACTATTCAAAAATTATTATAATTTATTTATACATAATATATACTAGTTATTAAATTTCACGAGTGTTATACATGATATAGCTAACTAAGTATATGTTCATCGTAATCCTTGGAAAATTCTACCCTTATTTCATGGTTCTCTTATCTATCTACGTTCCTCCTTCGAAAGATATATGCCATCTCCCGAAAAACATCTTAAGGTAAAGAAAATTATCTTCCAATAACACTTTTTCACTTCTTTACCACCCTTAAACCCCTCTCCTTCATCAACACACACACTCCTACCAAAACAAGAGACAATCGAAACAACGCGACGTAAGTCTGGAGTAATTGTGCTGTCATTCTAGTAGTTGTTAGTGTCTGTGTGAGCAGATGTTTTATAATTCCCCCTCTCGCGCGAACAAACTGGTTTTGAAATTCTCTGCACAGGTAAAAATAAGAGAGTCGAAGGGAGAGTTGGTGTGATCTTCTGAATTTGACAAAATGTACGAGTTTTATCTATACAAGAAAATATACATGACTTTATAATATTAGCAAACTAAAATGTGTAGATTATTTCTATGATTATGCTATGATATAGATTTCAAAATAAACTTAATATATTATGAATCACACTGAAAGAAGTAAATAATAAATAGTGGTAATAATAATAATAAAGTAGTTGTAATAATAATAATATATGCATAATATTCTAGTGTTTGTATAAAATAATGGAATATTGTGCTTGTTGTGACTAGATTACAGAAAGAGAAGCGTATTATACAAGAATTTGTTCAATAATTATTCCTTTATTTGATTTTTTAACAAAGATCTTTTCTAAACTTGTTTTGGACATTCTAAACCATTTTGTTAGACCAAGGTAGAGTAAAGATAAGGACGTGAGAAGCCAGTCAGCGCCATAAGATTTAAATGGTCTTTTTTTAAGGTAACTGCGTGATGAAATCTAATAAGAAACCTTCAGTTTGGGTAGCTGGCAGCAGGACTCGAACCGGGAACCTTCTGAATGCAAAGCTTACTACCTTGTAAGTGAGTCGTGGCTGTTTCGTACGATAGATTGTAAGTAACCAGGCATACAATTATTATATTAATGCAATTACTGTAGACAAGCTGAGCTGGAGTGGTGTGGTGAAAGACTATTAAACAATAAACAAAGCTGAAATAATTAGATTAAAAGTAATTTCAATATAAAATAGTATTAACTGTATTAAAACTTGGCAAACCACATCTTCCATGAAAAGGACAAAATTTACTTCCCCCCTAAAATTCGAAGAATGTCCGCTCCAGGATTCGAAGAAAGTCCGCTCCAGGTTCGAAGAAAGTATGTTCCAGGATTCGAAGAATGTCCGTTATTTGCTACTTGATGGGCTTGTTCTGGTGAAACTGCTTCATTCTCAGTCGAATATTGGTAGAAGACTGTTTTATAAAAGCCTTTAAGTTGAAGGAAAAAATAAAACTCACTAAAGCCTCAAAACCAATACTGGGTTACTTGTTTTGAGCCAAAGAAATGGTAATTACACGATAACGCTCCCAAAAATTGGAAACCTCGAGGCCCAGAAAGGGAGTTCGGAACCTCGAGGCGTGAAAGATGAAGTTTATGAGTAAGCCATATGAGATATCAATGAGTGGAGTTCCTACAGCATATGAGTATAAATTGCTTTGTTCATAAACATATTTTAAGAATTTCAAATTTATAGTAAAAATGAAACTTCTTAGAAAGAAAACTGGCTGCCATTTTTTGTTTTTATTTTAGCAGTTTTGGTATACTTTTGGAATCCCTAAAATCCTTTTCCGAAAAATAAATCATATTCGTATTCAGTCAGAAATATCCTTTCATTTGTACCCCATAATATGAGACACTTAAGAAAACCTTAGTTTTTCAGGCCCTCCTTTCCGGGCCTCCAGCACCCATTTTAGGGAGGGAGGTTATGGTATAATTACCATTCCTTTAGGCGAAAACAAGTAACGAAGTGCCTGTTTCGAAATCTCCCATTTAGTTTCTTTTTGTCTCAGCTTGAGGATTTCATTTCTTTCAAAATGCTCCAAATAGGTCTTGAACCAACGTTCAACCAAAATTAGCCACCATTTTGGTTTTTAAGCAGTATAATTTTTGTTATAAATTTGGACTCCGTAAGTCCTTTTCTGAAGAAAATAACATTGATATTCAGTCCGAAAAAATCTTTCATTTGATACCTCATACAATCTATTTCATAAACTTCCATTTTTCTGTTCCCCAAGTTTGGGCGTTCAGGTTCCCCATTTTGGGAGGTGTTTATTGTATAATTGCCATTTCTTTGGATTAAGGCATTAACACAGTGCCGGCTTTGAAGTTTAAGCGAAGTTTTAACTATTTTCTTTCAACTAAAGTGATTTTTGGAAAACAGTCTTTGACAATTTTTTTGCACCAAAAATGGCTTCCATTTCAGTAAAAAGTCAATTTTTATTTTTTTAGTACATCGCTATAATTTTTATTTATTCCATAAGGAATAATATAAAGTTAGTTCCGAAAGATCGGAGCGTGCACTTGCGGGCTCATTGAAATGTATTGCAGAAAGTAGGCTTTTAACCAATTTTCGATAAAAAATGGCCGCCATTATGGTCTAAAACCAGTTTTAATTTTTCAAAAAACATTGGTACAATTTATTTTGGACTATAGTGGGAAAATGGTCCCGAAAGATCAGGGGATGCACTCGAGGGCTTATTGAAATATATTGAAAAATTAACCAATTTTCGACGAAAAGCGGCCGCTATTATGATATTAAACCAGTTTTATTTTTTTAACATCCATAAATATCCTAAAGAACAAGACAAAAATTGTCCCTTACTATATGAAGTTTCCCTAAGAACGTGGATGCCTGAGTCTGTGACCCTATAGGATTGAAGGTCTATATTGAGAACGTTTTATACTTTCTGTATTTACAAAAAATATATAATAATTTAAAAGAAAATTTTGTTAAGAGAAGAACAATATTGTCATCAATATAGCAAAATAAGTCTTCTGGGTGATGGCTGAATTTCCCCACAACTCAGAATGATTTTGACAAAATTTTCATTTTCTCTTTCCTGCATTTAAGGCCGAGAGAAATTTCTTCGCGTGCGGCAACGCTGATAACTGTTAGCATATATTACCCATAAGATCCACTTGAAGCAAACTATTTTCTGACTCACGGGGAGCAACTGTGTAGTTTGAACCTTCTTATCTTACGTATGATTGTTCATTATTTATCTTTTTGATTTGAGTTTTCATTGATAGCTTATTTTTGCTTTACCACTGTACTAAGAAAATGTAAAGGATTGAATGATAGAATTCGTCAGCATGAGAAGAGGGAATCACTAGTTATATAAGAGCAAGTTAAATCATCTCATAAAAAAGTGACCTTGGACAGTCGGTTTGCTTTCCGCAGACACACAGCAGTTTCTTCACGTGTTTGTGTATGAAGTGCAACAGTCTTTTCTATTTTTCCAGTGAGCAAGTGTTTAATTAAAAATAATTAATTGACTAAAATTCCAATTTAATATACATTCAAACAGCTATAATGAAGAGTAATGCATTTGTGTGTATACTATGGTGTTTTATGTCGCACGTCGCGATTTTGTGGGCTACAGAAGCACCTATTATAACCATAAAACAAGGAAAATTACAGGGAAAAGTGATGAAGTCTTTTAGTGGAAGGGAATTTTATGCCTATCAGGGAATTCCTTTCGCTAAACCACCTGTAGGGGAGCTTCGATTCAAAGTAAGTACTACCAATTTTCACTAATTTCAGCTGAATATTTTCAGCGATAGTATTGACAGTAGCAGATCAAATATGTACCGGGATTTGAGATATTTCAATCAAATTTGAACAATAGATTTTAGACTATAAATAGCCTGCTGGCAGAGTTTAATTCACGGCAATCCAAGGACACAGGAAATACCGGGGTTCAAAGTGTAAGGGGTGGGAGACTGCTTTACTGGGAGTTGAAATATTTCGATCCATAGAACTATAAAATACTCCACTAGAATCATTAACACAGTCCCTGACCATAAGACCCGTAGGAAAGTCATGTCTGACGTAATATTACCGTATGACAGACTTTTAAAAAAGAGGACATTTTCACAATTAAAAAAAAATCCACAATTGTCCTAATGGCATAGCTAGAAAATGTTATTTATGCAACTAAACTTTTAGAATACCGATCCCGAAAATGTTAATGCAATGTTTCAGGTCACCATTTCAATAATTAAAGGAAAAAGCACTACACTAAATTTTTGTTTTGTGTATATAATTATCCTCATAAATTTAATTCTCAAACTTACACTCAAAATGTAGCATAGGTAGACTTCTTGAAATATTGAAATATTTAATACATTGAAATATTTACTGTTGTTTTTGTATGTAAATTAGTATATAACATTGTTCAAGTTCAATACGGTTATAACAATAACTCCTACCAACCAAAAAAATATACAAAAGAAAAACAAAATGATCACTGGCAATCATCTTAGTTTGCTTCATTGAGTTCAGAATTTAGATATTTTTTAGATGAACCAATTTCAGAAAGCAGCTTCCTATTTTGCAACAGATAATCATAAAATTGTATACAAGTGAATTCTTTATAATTATACTGCACACATACAACTTCCTTAGCAGACTCAACAGAGAGTAAACAAACCATAATCTTGCTTCACTAAGCTCATCTTCCAATTTTTTGTGATCAAAACTGGGACTTCTCCCTGAGATAGGAAATATGATTTCAGTGCAGAGTACATCTCAATTAGCCTTGTAATGGAGGGAAAGCCATCTAGTCTTAGAATGGTTCAATAGATGCCTATATTGTACTTCTACAAATTCACAAAAATCTTTGAGATTTTCAGTGCGCACTGTATAAACAGAAAAATAATTAAACATTTCTAGCACTAAAGAATCAACATCTAATGTGAGTCCTGCATCAACATCATGTTGAATACAATTGTGTAGAATATGTGCTGGGAATCCTACCCCTACTAATTTTCATTTAAATTGTTCTTTAGGTGGATGAAATCCTTGTTTCCCGACCTCTTACCGATTCCAGCAATTCCCTGAAATTATTATTAGTATTATCTCCTGGGAAAGCAACACATTTGTTATTAATGCCTCTTTTTCTAAGAGTATCGCATATATAAGATGCAATCGTTTCAGACTTTTCATTTGGAGTGCTTTTAAGTTCTATAAGTTTTGTTTGAATTCCTAACGATTGAATGAAATTTACAAATAATTTCACAGAACCATGATTACTACTGTCTGTTGCAACACCGAAACATGAAATCACCCCCTAAAACTTCAATAGATACATCAACAGAGTGAGGAGACAATACAGAATTAATAATTGCTTCAGTTTTAGTTCCAGCACATGTTATTTGTTTTACAATATTTGAGTCTTTGAACAACACTTTCCGTAGTTTTCCTGGTCGTGAGTAACGTAAGTATATGAGAGTTTTCCTGGTTAACGTAAGTATATGAGAGAGTGCCGAGGCGCATTAAAATCGATTTCATTCAAAAAACAAAAGGGGAAACATAGAAATAGTCAAAACGCGCCAAATCCATGCCAGTTTCTTGTTCGTACACTGCACTCGTTCAGACGTATCTCTGCTCAGCAATCAGATAACGCGAGGACACAGATAACACCTACCGTATCAGAGCCTCACTATTATCGTGTTTCCTCATTCCTTCCATTTGTTTGAGCCAAGATGGGGAATAGAAAGGAACTGAGTGCAGATCTTAAAGAGACAATAGTCAATCTGGCCTTAAAAGGATTTTTCATGAGAAAAATTGGCCAGTTAGTGAACCAAAAGCACTCCACAGTGCAGTAAATTATTAACAAATTTATTATTATTATTATTATTATTATTATTATTATTATTAGACTTTTATTTTACATGGCATAAGTTAAGGCTGGCAGCCTTGTCTTCCACTTAACCATGATACATAATTTACATATCAGAAGAAAAATACTCATAAATTCAAAATCCTAAGTTGATAAAACATATATACGGACACAATCACACACAATAGCCTACAACTACGACAAGAATACAATATAATATTACTATTACATAAACCCTTCCATATTATAATGAATCTATCTCCTCATTTTCCCTCCCTTCCCACTTTCCCTCCCTTCCCAATTTAGAACTCCCATCCTAACCCCCAAATACACCCCCACCCCCACAAACACATACACAAGGACAAGTTAAAAAATATATGAGTAATACAAGGATAAAGACAAAACATATTAAATGTACCGCATTTGAAACGAAGATACAAACTGAAGCACGAGTATGGAGAAAAATAATAATTAAAAAATAATCATTGAAATTTAACATTTTTTTTACACTGCTATGAGTAAGTGAAGCTTATTTCGAAACCTGCTTAGGGAGCTAGCTGTGCGAACTACCGAAGGAAGATTATTCCACTGCTTGATTCCGAACACCGCAAAAGATTTAGAATAGGTCTGAGATCTGTGTGTTCATATTCTGAGCGAGTGTTCATATTCTGAGTGAGGTGCACCGATTCCAGCATAGAAGCCAGGTATGTAGGAGATCCTAGAGTTACAACCTAAAACTGCAGTAGAAGATGGAACGTTCTTCTCTCTTTCAGTTTCAGCCATGCCAGTGCAGAGTACCTGCTTGATACATGGTCATATTTTTTATCATTGAAGATGAGCCAAATCCATCTATTTTGCATTATTTGTTATCTGTTTGCTAGAGTAACAGACAGATCATTATAGACTACGTCACAATAATCAAAGATCGGAAATATGAGAGACTGTATCAAGGTGATTTTAACTTGTTGAGGAAGAAAGTTTTTCAAAAGATTGAGTGTATGCATTTTCATATGCACTCTTTTGGATATTAGTTTCACATGTTCTGACCATGATAGAGTTTCGTCAAGAATAATGCCGAGACTTTTGACTTTATCTTCTCTCTTTATTTCCTTGTTCCTAATGTAAACTTTTGGTACATACAAATTTTGATTTATTTTTGCTAATATATTTGGAGATCCTATTATTATACATTGAGATTTGCTTGGATTTAGAGACAAACCATTGTATTCTGACCAGACGTGTATGTTTTCAAGATCGGAACTGATTTTGCTTACTGCATTGCCAAGATCATTAGATTCAGACGTTATATAAGCCTGTACATAATCTGCATATAGATGATAATTGAATTCAGTGAACTGAGATGCAATATCATTCATGAACATCGAAAATAATAATGGACCATGAATTGATCGTTGTGGGGCTCCGGAAGAGATGTTCTTCCACTCTGAGCAAGAGCTGTTCGATAGAACAGCCTGTTTACGATCTGTCAGGTATGAGTGAAACCATCGGACTGTATGTTTGGCGAAATTGAAGTTGTGTTCTAATTTAGCGAGAAGGATGTCATGATCAACAGACTGAAAAGCTTTACTGAAGTCTAGAAGTGTTAAGATAGTTACTTGTCGATTATCAATGGCTTTACAGTGGTTCAACGAAATATGTGCCACGAAAGACAAAAGAACGGTAACTAAATGCTAGAGAAGAACGTCTAGTGATTCACAATATTGGAAGAAACCTTAGGTTAAGAGTACCAAAACTATGTCTAATAATAGAAGAAGCAAAGAGAAGCTAATGTGCTACTAGACGATACGACGAGGTTTGCACAGACATGAATTTCATGGCAGAATAGCACGAAAAAGGCAATTCATCAGCAGAAAGAACCGCATCGAGAAAATCATATTTGCAAAAGTGCATTTAAATAAGGATCAGGAGTTTTGGGACAATGCCATTTGGTCCGATGAAACCAAATACATTTATATGGGTCAGACAATGTCACCAGAGTGTGGAGAAAGGCGAATACGCAGGATAATGTTGCCAATACAACACCTACGAACAAACATGGTGGGGAATTCATTATGATCTGGGACTGTGTGTCGGCTATGGTAAACTTTGGTAAACTTTATTTTTTATATGGGCCAGTCTAGTAACTTTGGACTTCGGTCCGTCACGATTCGCCTTTAGCTGTTAAAATCCACACTATGCTCCAGTCGGGACTCGAACCCGGGAACTGTGAGCCGATGGCCTACCGCCACAAAGCGCTTGGCATGTCGGCGAAGGGAGTTGGAAAATGCAAGTCATTGATGGTATCGTGGACCAACATATCTACAATAGTGTCCTGAAAAATAACGTGAAACAAAGTGCCAAGAAAATGGGATTGCCGCCTGTGTTCACATTTCAACAGGATGGCAGTAAACATACTGCTCAGATCAACAGAGAGTAGTTACTTTGGAACATTCCCAAACAGTTGAAAACACCTGCTCGAAGTCCGAATCTGAATCCCATTGAGCATTTATGGCCACTTTTAAAGAAACAATTGCAAAACCAAAGAAGATCTAAAGAGGGCCGTAGCTTTAGACTGGGAGAGAATCAGTCCAGACACATGCAAGAAACTAGTCAGTTCTATGCACAGAAGATGTCAATCTGTTATTAAAGCCAAGAGTTATGCATCCGATTATTAAGTTGCCCAATTTTGTAATTTTTATGTCTGCCATAACAATCCACCGGCTGGGTATCATAGCCGCAGACCAAGAAGAGCACCTATGACAACACAGCGGCATCGACAATTACGGCTGGAATGGGCAGAAGCAAGACGTCATTGGACTATGGATCAAAGGAAAAAGGTTTTGTGGAGTGATAAGCCCGCTTTTTACTGAACCATGCCGATGGGCGAGTGCGAATTTGGCGTAAATAGCATGAGTGCATGTATCCTGGTTGCACAATTGGAGTTTTACAGGCCACCGGCGACGGTATCACTGTCTGGGGAACGTTTTCCTTTCATTCCTTAGGCCCATTGGTCATCATTCGTCACACATTGAATGACGAAAGGTATCGCAATCTGTTAGCTGATCATCTGCACCCATATCTCCAGGCAAAGTTCCCTGATAACAGTGCAATCTTCCAGCAGGATTACTGCACCGTGTCATTGAGCTGAGATCACTACAGAACGGTTGTAGGAACATGAGAAAGAATTCTCAACACCTCTAAACTATAAAATCTACAAAATGAGGCAAGACAACCTTAATTTCGGTCTCGTGGGCAACACTGTATCTGTGTTTGCTGCTTAAAGGGCGTTAAGTACAAAATGTGCTATAATGAGTTTGCCCAGAATTGTTGTAAAATAAGGAGCTACTGGAGGGTAAAGAGAGCTAAGACCAATTCCACTCCTGAGCCTATTTCCTCATCAGTGAAATTTTGGATTATGTGAAACAAAACACAAACATGTTTATGTTATTAATAGGCATAGGCACTCAATGTAATGTCCGTAATAAGCAGTGGCGGCGACTAAATGATGAAAGTGGGGGGGGGGGAATCCAAAAAATCTTAATTTTTCCTAATAAAACCATATAAGAAATGAATTGTATGGGCGGTAACAGCACTATGGCTTACGCCCGTCACGTAATAAAACCATATCAATTTATAGGTCAGTTGAAAAAAGTGTGTGTGGGGGGCAATTGCCCCCCTAATCACCGCCCATGGTAGTAAGTACTAGTTTGGACTTAGAACCTTTTACGCAGCAAACACATGTGGATCAGATCATCAATAAGGGCCTTCTACATTCTTCGATTACACAAAGAGTTGAACTTCTAGAGTTGTTTTGTGGTGAATATCGCTCGTATCTAAACCTAAAAGTTAATACGTTCGCCCAATAATAAAGGAAGGTAAATTTTTAAAATACTGTACTAAAATTATAAACTTACCTCTATTAGAAATTGAAACAAAATGTGCCTGGTGTGCAGATACGACATTCTGCCTCAGAGTTATTTCTTCCAGGCCTGAAATCGGGAAATCGTTTCTGTAAATCATCACCAAAAATACATCTACGTTTCCACAGTTCAGATCGCTGATCAACACTATTCTTCCTCCGCTGCGAGTAGAGTAGTTATAAACCACTGTTTATTTCTTAATCTGATGTCACGAAACTCAAATCAGAGAAAGCCGCAAATGGCATGTTAGAAAGAAACTTGCGTCTGAACGTGAGCCACTGTAATTGCCGCAAATGTTTTGAAATCAAAACTTCAATCGGTGGCGGCAACAGAAACGACGCAAATATCCAGTAATGATTAATTGTTGGAAGAAAAGTTTCTTCCCTTCGCGCTTACAACTCGATATGTTCGATGTATTATATTTCCTTACTTTGAAAATAGAACCTTCCTGCGTTGCAACAATATTAACAATTTTATATATATTACGAATTTTGAAGTTAAACCAAATTGTCTGTACCTCAAAAAGAGGACATTTCCCTATTTTTTTCAAACCCCGGCCGGATCATTTTTAGGGACCAAAAAAGAGGACGTCTGGTAGCCCTATTTTCTTCAGATCCTGTTAGTACATGTCTAAACAAGTATAAATCAGAAAGGTAGACTTTTTAGTCGTTGGTAGTTTTTTTTTCTATGGGGCGGAGATTTTTTTGAGTCGTTGCCGACTATACTTAAAATGATTCTTCGGCTGTAACTGTAGGAGAACAATAAATGAGGGCTATTTTCTTTTCAGATTGTCCACGGAATAAAGCGAGGTATAAGTCACAAGCATTACGATGCAAACATAGGAGGGAGAGGACACCAAAGTCTAATTTTGGTTTATGTTTTGAAAATTCGTTTTTATTCTTATAGTGGATTTCCTTATAACAACTCGTGTGCAATCTTATGATAGAATATTCTAGATGGTGTCCTTTTCTTCCATACCAAAGTGATGGTGGCCACCAGAGACTTGCGACGGCCCCAGTAGCACACATACGTATTTCCAACGTTGATTTTAGGTTCATTTCGTTGATTAACCCTAATGGGCCCTGCGTAACATATTGTGTTTAACGGTGACTAATCTATTCTTTATCCGCTGCTGGAAATGGTGTAGGTTGTTAAATTTTTCGCGATACACCATATTTTCAGATAGCTCTACAGATCAGGTGAACAAGGAAGATACTCGATGGGCTCGCGCTGACCGATTAACATCCCGGAAACTGGGAATCCAACCAGTCGCATATCTCTGCAGAGTAGTGCGGGGACTCGAAAAAGGAGGAAAATCCACTTCAGGGTTTAGCAGTGGGAGAAACACTTTCTCGCAAAGGATGTTCAGGTATTATTCACTAGCCAACTTGCCATGGAACGCACCACACCATGATCTTTCCCCAATTCGTGTGCCCTATATCATACACCACCCCATGACCTGCTGTACGTCTTATTGTCATATATCGATGATGAGTTGGCATCAGTTCCTTAGCGATAATTTCGTTTATTGACTCATCGCTAAAGCACTCTGACAAAAGAAACGTTCATCGCTGTGGTGTCCATTCTGCTGACGGTAACCGCCTGTCTGGATTACTTAGGAGCGTTTTTTTGCATTTGCGGCTTATATGATGCCATTTGTTTTCATCCAGAACTCATAATATGCACTTCTGACTGACATCTGCTATCGCCAGTAATGCTTCACAATGTTGTCAAAAGTGCTTTTGCATGTTCTCGCCGATCACGGCCCTTGATCGTCCACTCCGTCCCTTGTCGCGCACAAATCTCATTTCCTCAAATTTCTTCACTATCTCAGTATGGTTGCGTGTGCTTTGTCTCCTCTCTGATGATGACGGTCGCTGAACTCATCTGCAATTACCCTGATGATGCGACCACCACTCACCAGCACAATCTCGATCCGTTCGTGAAGGGTTAGTGCCATGCCGAATCACCCGCAACGACAGAATGCCGAACCACTGACCTTCGTCAAGCCCGAGATTTTATAGCCCCTTATCACCTAAACAAATAAACGTAGGCCAAAAACGACATCATATCTGAATTTCTGGGAGTGAACTAGCTGAAAACGATATGCCACATGATGTCATTTCTATTTAAAATTCTAAACACAAGCCCTGGAATGGCGGCTTTCAAGATGGACGATATGAAGCCCGTCCTTCCATTGTCCATATCCAACATTTGGTCTCAATCCATATAGCCATTTTCGAATTACCAGGATTTTTGCCTCACTCAGAAATTAAATAATCTCTTTCTTTTAATTTCGTTTTCTTGTTAAAAGTTCGAAATTTACATTAAAACCGGTGATAACTTTGTAACTTCGTTCTAGCGTGAAAATGGTAATGGTTACTAAATAAAAGGTAAAGCTATCCGCTGTGCGATACGCACGCGCCGTGAACGGTGCTTGGGGGATGTGGAGGTAGAGCTCCACATTTTCTTGACCTACGGTACGAAGTGAGGTGGGGTGGTCAGTCCCACGCTTGACCGCCTTAACCTTCCTAATGTGCCCAGGAGGTACACCTTCCTAATGTACCAAGGATACTCTGGTACTCAATTTGATAGGAGGCTGAGTGCACCTCAGAGCGCTAGACATGGGAACACTGCGAGAAAAGTCTCCAGTGTCCTGGCCGGGATTTGAACCCGGTCCGCCCGATTCGTAGTCAGACGCGCTACCGCCTGAGCCACGGTTACAATCTTTCATGTTGTACTCCTGCAAAATTGCTGTACGAGCCACCGTTTGACTTAAATGCAAAAAAGAAAAAGAAAATTCTCGCCATATTTTCTAAATGGCAGACCGTTTTGGGGCTCTAAACGGTGTAATGTATAGAGCAGCCACAATATCACGTTTATTGCATTTCTTTCTAGATCAAGGGTATTTTTTCAGTAGATTCCCTAAAACGAGTAAATAAATAAGTTTAGAATTCTGATATTCCCCATCTCCCTGTTGCACATAAACGTTGAAAATACGTGGATTAAACATTAGTACCGAAACGTTATGTTAACATTGTAAATGCACCAAAATGTCCGGCTGTTAAACGGTTTATTCGACGCTGAATAATGGTTGAGCAGAAATGATGAAGAAACCGGTTTCGAGAAGAAGTTTTGTACCACGTCCATTAGCCAGTAATGGGCTATTCAATGTCTCGACCCTCCATTAACTTGTTCCCCAACCTTAAAGAATTTTCCCGAAAATAGTGTCAAAGTTTTGTACCATTTTCTACCACCAATACAAAGTTTTGTACCACGTCTATTAGCCAGTAATGGACTATCAATGTTCGGACCCACCATTAACTTCTTCCCCCACCTCGACGAATTATACTGAAAATAGTGTCAAAGTTTTAACTATCAATAAAAAGTTCTGTGACAAGTCCATTAACGAGTAATGGACCATTCAAAGTGGGGGAACAAAATAATAAGTGTTTCCCTACGTAAATGAATTATCCCGAAAATAGTATCAAAATTATGTGCTAGTTTTGTACCATTTTGTACCACCAATAAAATGTTTTGTACCACGTCCATTAGCGAATAATGGACGAATTAAATTGCGGAACATGTTCCCCAACTTTAACAAATTTCCCCGAAAATAATGTCCAAGTTTTGTACCAGTTTTTTATCCTTTTGTACAACCAATAAAAATTTTGTACCACGTTTATTAGGCAGTAATGGACTATTCAATATTCGGACCCACCATTTACTTGTTCCCCACCTTAACGGATTTTCCCGAAGACTGTATCAACATTTTGTACTAGTTTTGTACCATTTTGCACCACTAATAAAAAGTTTTGTACCACGTCCATTACCCAGGTGAAGGCGCAGATTTGGATTTTTAAGAAAATTGCTTTTGCCTTTTTTTTAAAGTCCTTGTGTCGTTTTAGGTATTCATCTGCTTATTTATTACCCACTGAAACTGCGGGCTTATAGTTTTCTGCTTTGGATGAATTTGTATTATTTATTTTTTAAGGCTTTTAGACAACTGGGGCTCAGGATGAATGGATAATGATGAGATGAATTGGTGGAATGAAGAAAGTAGGAGGAAGTAGGAACACTAAGAAAAAACCCACGCACAAAGTGTTTGTTCACCGCAAAGTCCACATAGCATGAGCAGGGATCGAACCGTCGACCCCACGCTGCCACGCACTATAGGCGCTCTAAAAATTAAGCTTCCGCGGCGCATAGTAGTTTTCTCCTGTTTTCAAAATAGATTGACGTATGCAGTTAAAAATAAAGTATTGCTTTAATTTGCATAACAATGCATAATATAAGGAACGGAATGTGTCTCGTAGAACACAACAGCTATAAATTTCAAACGAGATGTTCCAGGTTTTTGAAAATAATATTTAGTAAGCTTAGGTAAGATGCATATTTTAATATGTCAGTTTAAAGGCCCATATATCCGTTGTGTATGCATGAGGCTTCATGTACTTCTATCAGTAAGAGCGGAAATGCCCAATATAAATATATTATTTTGTATATAGCAATATACATTGAAATGGAAGAGATGTTCACTTTTATTAGATGTTCACTTCTCTATGTAATATACAGACCCGGATGCTTTATAATGTGCATTCATATTATTTACGAAAAATAATAAAGAAATCTATGGAAAGGTAAAATGCCCAATGTATATGCGTTAAAGCTATTGGTTTTCCTTACATATAATTATTCCCGCTTATAAGTATTTTAAAGCTACTGGATTTAATAAATTGAAATGAGGAGCAATTGTGCTATCATGGCCAATATAAAGTTTACATGACTTTGTTGTACACGATTTTTCTCTAAGTCTAGAAGGTAGGCCACCCAACTGAAGTAGAGTGGGCGGTGTGTGATTCTGAGAGTGTGTGAGTGAGCAAGCAAGGGCTGGAATGTTCTTTCCTTTAACAGAAAGCATTATCACATGTCCTGGGTTCTGGAAAGATATTCATGATTTCTTGTAGAATGTAGCAAATAATAATAATAATAATAAAATCTTAAGTAAGTCGAACCATATTTATTTTAGGTGGGCCACTAGTTGAAGTGTACTGAAAAGTGTAATTCAAATTTTCCAATAGAAAAGATCCTTACAGAACATAGAGAAACAAAAATGAACTTTAAAATCTATGGTTGCTAGGCAATTATGTCTTTCTTAATGAAGTCCAAACAACACTAACGTTATGCATGAAAGACAAGAGAAAAGGTCTGTTTCTATAAGTTCTTAAAAATAGGGCACGATGCACGATATTTATACTTTATAATTTCTGATATTATGTTGTTATTTACGTTATTTTGTGTGTGCATGCCTATGATATTGTGTGTGCCTGCATGTGATAAACATCCAAACAGGTATGCTATCTTCCGAGCGCCGTACCTTATTTGGTAGAACGTTGGTTTCGTATTCGGGAGGCTCTCCGTTTGGTACCAGCGGCTGACTGTCCTTAGTTACAATTTCCCAGTATTTTCCTCAGCCACACCAGGCATGTACCGGGATGGTACACTTCGCACCAAAAAAATTGCGACAGCGAACGCCGTGCAGCTAGGCAACCAAAATGGCACTTTCTTATCTCATAATCGTGCCTGGCAAACAGACCCCCACTTTATCCTTCATTCGTCTCGTCAATACTAAAATCAGCAAATATCACACGAGCACATCTTTTTTTTCAAAATATACATGTATTAGTATAGATAAAATGAAAGAATAAAAGCGAGACGAATCAATATACATAAGTTGATGGAGGGAGAAATTTAAACACATACAATGAAACATTGAAACCGATGGATGTCTGTTAGACAGAGGCAGAGAAATGAGAGTGACAGATAAAGAAAGGGGAGAGAAGAAGAAGAAGTACAGATAAAAATATGGAATTTAAACATAGTAAAATATTAAGTTCAGTTCCCACAGTATAAAGTTCAGTTCCCACAAATCAAATCTAGCAGCAAGAGAGAAGGACTTTTGGATTTTATATTTTTTCAGGGTTATTCGAATATATAAAGGGTTCTTCAAATATTCATTAAGTCACTTTCAAAATTGAGACCAAACTTGGTGGTCAGATTAAATACTCATGATTTCCAGTAAAACTCTAGAGTTTTGAGACACATCTACGATAATGTCAAAAGTGTAACACACATGCTTTGTTTGCGCGAGGTTAGTTTGAAAATTCGGAGGGGCTTATTAAACATACTGGTTCAGAATACTTTGTAATCAGGTATTATGCCAGTATTTTCAGATTGGGGGCCGTAAAGTTAAAATTGGGAGGGTGGGCGTAGAGTTTTGCACGGTTTCTATCAACTTTTGTCCACAAACAAGTTAAAGTTGGGGGTATTCTCTTTAATTTGGGCTGACACCCCCACAGGGGCCGGGGTCTGGCGCAATCACTGATTTTAACAAACCCAGTAGATACAGTAGGCCATACCTTCTATTCCAGATTACTAATGCAAATTGAACATAAAAAGAAAATGTATGAATGATAATTTTTCTGCTTAATTTCTATCAGAAAGAGCCAAGATTACGCATGCAAACTGTATCAGAACAACAAGTTACAAATGTTCAAAAGCAAAATTAGCTTGTTCCTATAGGCATAGTAAACCTTACATATTCCACATTGCAAACGTAAAAAAAAGAAAGAAGTGTAATAGTATGTTGATAAATTAGAGGATGGAAACTAATTTGGTGCCAAACTAATACAAAAAGAGTTATCTTGAAATAGCCAAAAAGGGGGGGGGGGGCATTTTCTACTTATGTCTTAAAGTTTATCTGTTCTGGACATGCCACTCTATATTCCGCCTATTGCGAATATAACGTTCTAATAATTACAACACTAATGAAGTAGTGTTTACAACAATTCACCCAGATGGAATGAACACTGCAGAGATGTAACGGGTCACCGGCTGTCAGGGGATGCTGGTCAGGTTTTGTACTATGTCGTTGGGTGTAAGATTCGAACCCAAGCTGACTCGCTGATTCGATTTAGATCTGATAACCTGTACGATGGAGGAAGAGATTTTAATTATTTCATTGCGTTTGAACAGTGTTTGTTTCAGGGGTGACCAGGACCGGAGATGTTACACCGAGAACACGAAAAATACGACGCCGAAATTCCCAGTTAAATAGATTTTCCAGACCGGGTCAATCGGGTTAAAGGGTCACTTATATTTGGGTCGGGCCCTATCAAAGGGTCATCGAAAGTGGCCCGGAATTGGCTCTGGAACATGCACAGAAAGAGAGAGTTTGTGTAAAGTAAGAGAAAAATAAAGATAAGTAGATTGAGAGAAGAAGAGAAAGACGCAACGAAGACACGATAACAGTACATCAAGGAAGAAAGAAAGACCAATGATAAACATGAAGACTACATTATCATTATGCTAAACAACACACACACTTTTTTCTCGGATTCAGACCAGTGATGCTTCGTAAGTTCTCCACAACCCGGAGATGAACCTCTGTTTGAATACTTCACTGTACTGGCTAGTGGGGAATCGAACCCAGGTTTTCAAATTAGAAGTCCTGCACGCTAGCGATACTCCACAGGAGACTCTATCCAAAACGTGCTTAACAAATGCTATAGTGTTTCTTCCTAAGAATAATAACATAAAAAGTGAATACTTCTGTTCAATGACGTGTTCTTAACCGTCCTGGTAACCCCCTGAGACTTGATTTGAACTTTTCAATCAACATTCGTAAATCGTCTTCCTCTCTAGAGTGACTCAGGTGCTTCATTCCAGTCAGAAATATTCTCCGTTTTGTATGAGAAGTGATGATTAGATTATTCACGATTGCTTTGTAAAAAATCTTTAGCTTGGCTTGAACAGGGTTTGAACCTATGATGGTTTACTTTCGTACTGAAATGGCCAGCGCGTTTCCCCTACTGCATCTTGCCAACGAATTCAACCTCTGTGAATTACTAAGTTCAAACGCGAGGAAAATATAACATTGAGTATATGTGTTACATTTTGCCTGTATGTATTGTGTGGTAAGTAAACACATGTGTATGCATGTCCTTTTTGTAATGTCGAATTATGAAATGAATATATTATGGCAGTTTTAGGAACAAATCCTGTCTGGAGTAAGTATTGCTACATTAAGATACGATCATTTATTTTAACGTAAACCAGCCTGGACGTAACTAACATCACAAAAAATGTCCTTAGCAAATCTAGAAGTTAAAACTTCAATTAAAAGTTCTAATACACTTCGTACAATATGACAAGTTGAACGTAACACAAATTTTAACTTTTGGCAGTTTGTATATGTATAGTAAGTATAATAGCGCGCAATCTGAGCCTGTTTTGATTCAACCAATTTCAAAATATCCTGTTCAATTTTTGATACATTTTCAGTCACAAGTTAGGCACCCATCCTTCTTATGCCCGGCGCTCTGCGGTGCACTCAGCCTCCTATCAAACTGAGTACCAGAATGTTTTTGGTCCTCCTGGGCACCTTGGGAAGGTAAAGGTGGTCGAGCGTGGGACTGACCACTCCACCCCCACTTCGTACCGTAGGTCGAGATGTGCAGCACTACCTTCACATCCCGCATGTGCCGTTCACAGCACGTGTGTATCGCACAGGGGATAGCTTTACCGTTATTAATTCGTGTATCTGAGAAACAGACTGGTAAAAGCGAAAGTTATCCAGATATTTCTATGAAATTTGCTACAATTGCTCACAAATCCCACTTTCGACACTGTGAAAATGATTTTGCAAAACAAAATTTTACCCCCGTTTTGGTGGTCCAAACTGAAAAGTAAAGTAGATCGAGATCGAGAGATGCTATAACATTTTATGGACAGAAATCGGTGTCTGACTTAATTTCTTGGTACTAATTAATAAAATTAGACAAGGAAAAATGGTCTTCTGAATTAACATTGCTTTTCCCATAACCGAGATTCACTTTTGAGTTTGAATTCATGAAAGGGGATTAAAATTTAGTTTAGGAAAATTATTTTCAGTGTCAATACTTCAGGGTCGTGTAAGCAACTGTAGAAAAATTCATGAAAATAACTTTAGAACTTTCGTTTTTACAGGCCTGTTTCTCAGTAACACTAATTGGTAAACAGTGTGTATGTGTTGGGGGGTGCGTGTATTGAAGATCTTTCTCTTTCCACACAAATATTTGTGTGTGTGTGTGTGCGTGCGTGTGATAAACGTAGATATGAGTATGTTTTGTTCCGAACAGCCACCATACCTTACATTGCAGAGCGTTAGTTTCGTATTCGGGAGGTCCTCGGTTCGGTACCAGCGAGTGATTGTCCTGACTTAAGTTTTCCCAGTGTTTTCCTCAGCCACACCAGGCATGTATCACGATGGTACCTTCAATTTAGCCTTTTCAACACGGTGACAAATCGGGTGAGTGATTTCACTTTCAGTTGGTTACTTCCGTTTAATATTGACCCAAGAAATATAAAAAAAAATACATTGTTTTTCTCATGCCAATTTTGCATTGGGAGGGGTGGGGGAGCACAATTATGCGGGTTAGGTTTTTGCTTAGTACTAACATAATTTTACAAATACTCAACTGCCCAATATTCAAGCAGTTTGAGGAAGTAACACGTTCATAATAATTATTTCCGTTTAATATCCAAGCTATCCAAAAATTACACGTATTTCCCCATGGCATTGTTGCATTGAGAGGGGGAGGGGCTAAGGTTTTCGGTTAGACGTCATGGCTACGTTGAGAACACTACTTTTCTTTCTTCTCACACGCGCCACACATTACACAATACAAAACAAAACAACTGCAAATCGTTGAGCGAAACTTGCACGATCACTGCACGCGGTTTCGATGCACAAAAGTAATAGGGTCATTTCTACAATCTACATCGATTTCAACGAACCCGCACCATGGTAGTTCCCCGTTTTGAAAGGGTTAGGACCTGGACGACTCCCTACCGCATTTCGCAAAACCTTATCTCGGAGTGACCCATAGGTCTATGAAAGCTATAAACAAGTTGCAAAACCAACGAGTATAATATATAAACCTGTCACTCTGTTGATCGGCATATTGCTTTTTAATGCCGTGTGGATAGATCGACATGGAGACCGAGATGGATCGAGTGGCCGTAGCTTAGTTGCTATAGCGTTGGGTTAGCAATCGAAAGGTTCTAGTAGGGCCATCTATCCCGACTGAGGTAGTACCTGGCCATTTTCCTCACGAACGATAAACTAATATTTATATTAATCTGCAGAGATATAATACACACACACACTCACATAATGACAGAAAGTGTATGTAGGAGAAGGAATGAGTAAGAAAGAAAGAGAAAAATTAAATTGACGAAGTCATGGAAAGAAAGAGAAGGATAGAGAAAGATCAATGAAAACATTGAAACTCAATTGATTTATTATTATCATAAAGAACAAACGCAAACACACAGTTTACTTTCTGATTTTAGCTAGTGATGCTTCTTGTCCTCTCTCCAACCCAAGAAGAATGTCTGATTGAGTTCCGTAAATAGTTGAAGCTATCATTTATTTGAAAAAACAAGGCGCTGACTGGGGTACGAATGAAAGGTCAAGACGAAACCACAGCACCATACATTCACTTCCAAAAACCTTCACCGAAGTGTGTGTCGCTCCAAAGTGGCATAAATCACTGGTGGTTGCAGTTCCCAGCTATTTTCAAATCGTAACCACACCGCCCAGCTCTAAGCATCCCACTTCAATACCGTCCAAATATTGAAGGGTATTGGCTTAGAGTTGTGCGCTGTGTTGATCAATAAAGACGTAGCTCAGATAACTTACAAAACTAAATATTTGTTTAACCAAACGTTTCCTCTGGTCTTACTTACTAATTTAAATAGGTACGGGTATTTGGAAATCAAAGTAAGGAATTTACGTTTCAAATAACATGAAATGCAACAACAGTAAAACCGTATAGATCGGCTGGCCATTTCCAGAATTACTCAAATAGCAAAGAATCGAAAGAATGATGTCAGCTTTCTAAAATAGTTACTTAGTTAAATTACTGAACAATCAAAGATGTAAAACAAATGAATATGATTAAATTGGACTTCATTGTCAGTCATCGCAATTCTATTCAAACAAACAATTTAAATATTAATCAATCAGATAATCAGTCCAATAAACAACGAGAGCCTCAACAGACATGAGCAAACGTTCGTTATAGCATCATACCACTTACTTGTAAGATTACTCTTGCTACGCAAGATGAACTCGGTACAGACTGACGGACTCGTGGTGGTTTCAGTACCGTGGTGTGCTTTCGACTAAATTCTAAAACTCCAATCTGTCACTCGTCACCTTCTGAGTGATTGCGTTAGCCTACAATTTGAAAGTCATGCCTGTGCTTTTGTTCGTGTTGCGAGGTGCAAGTAAATCTTCGGCTCTTAGCATTTACGTCATATCTGTTGAGCTCTTTTCTTCCGCGTTTTAGCTTTAAACTCGCAGGTTCATCGCTATTCGGTTTAAGCAAGGCTGTTACGTCCCTACAATACTAACTTTCTATTCTCAAATATTTATTTTGTACATCCTCTGTCAATTGTTATGTTTAGTATATACATGAAAAATGGTTTTGAATTCTTTGATATTTGACAATATATACCCAGAAATTACAAACTGATTACATATTTTGGCAGAAATAATAATACTTACGGAGATGTGGCCATCTTAAAAAAAAAAAAAGACTGTAATCTAGTTGTTGAAAAACTAAATCTTACTGATTTCTGCTCACAAATTACATTTGAAGTTTCTGGCATTAACGCTGTAGATCACCCCCGGCATCTTGGTACGCACTTTTCATTGATTTACACGGAAATTGTTTTACTCATTTTATGCCTGTCGGATGTAGAATATTTAAGTTCTGCTTTCACAAAATTTGTCTTGGTGGTTATTTTGACTCCTGTATAGTTTTGGTTTGTGCAGTTTCTCCAAATATATAATTATAATGTATTATTAATAGTTTGCTATATAAATCACAATATAATGTTAACGAGAAATTATACTGTTCCTGTGTAAAATATTGCATGTCTATAAAGTAACATGAGTAAAAGAGAGCATGACGATAAACTGTGCGAAAACAAAAGTTAAAACTATGCTCCTGAAAAGTACAAAACGAGTAAAACAATTCCCATGTTAATCAATGGAAAGTGCGTACCAAGATGGCGGGGGTGATCTACAGCCTTAAGATACGAAATGCCAAACTGGTGCTAATATCCCTCTATAGAACACCTTAGGCCAAAATCGACGATTTCCTTAATCTTCTTGAAGGCCTATGTAAGTTTTTATTTAAATTTAAACATAAAATAATAAGTATGGGAGATATTAATATTGACGTACTCAAAAAATCATCAATAGTCTAAAAATTTGCAAACACACTAACTTATCTGGGTCTCGAATATAAAAATGACTTAGCAAATAGAAATAAGGGGTGTTTCGATAATGCTCTCACGAATATTGGAAATGACTATATTTATTGCGGTGCCATTTATCCCAAACTATCGGATCACTCTGGGATTTGGCTATTGTACGAATATAAATCTAGTTACTTATATATTAAGGAGAAGGAGCCGGTAAGGCTCCGGCGAGTTTTAAATGTCTTTAATCTAGAAAACTTACGCCAATCCCTACTGACAATTGACTTTAACTTTGTACTCGATCTCTCAAATGATGACCACTCTATTTCCCATCTAGAACAGGCATGGCACGACTTTATCGAGATTGTAAAAAATGCCATAGCCTTATGTTGTCCTATAAAAGAAAGTGCACACGTACAAGAAAAATCAACGGGAGATCTGGGGACTGTTCATGGTTTAGAGACAAACTAAGAAATATGAGGAAATTGCTCTTTTTTGAAATATGAAGGGAAAAAGTGGTAACAAAAAAGCATTATAAAAATTTAAAAACATAAAAACGTTATATAGGCAAGAAAAAGTTAGCTAAAAAGAATCTATAATGAAAATCTGATTGAAAGTTCACAAAATAAATCTAAAATGGCATGGAGAATTATCAACAAAGATTTGGCTAAAGAAAATAAAAATCTATTAACAAGACCGGATGAGTTTAATAATTTTTTCATAAATCACATTCCCTCTAGAGTGAATAACGTTAAAAGTAAGACTAATTCTACTAATAACCGTACCCTCATGCATAATTCAATCATGTTCACATTAATTTTATTCATACCAACTGATGTAATATTAACAACGATGAAATTGAATATTAAAAAAAGCGAAGACATATTCGGTTTATCATCGTTCTTACTGAAACACATTATGATATTTTGACTGCACCACTTTCTGAGCTTATAAATCAGTCCATATTAATAGGGTATTTTCGAAAGTATTTTACAAAAGCGATTATAATTCCGATATACAAGAAAGGTGATCGAACTAACCGTGGCAATTACAGACCAATTGTTTTAGCCCCGATATTATCAAAGTTTTTTGAATACCTTATTTTCAATCAGGAATACCTTATTCCTTATGTTAATTTACTCAAGCAAAAATAATTTACTGCATACAACAAGAACATAGTTTCCTTGCTTCATATCTCCATGATCGAGAGGAGATTGTCAAAATCAATCATAGCTATTCTAAACCAATGATAGTGAACAGGGGAGTCCCCCAGGGATCGGTACTGGGACCGTTTCTGTTCCTATTATATGTAAATGATTTTCCTGCAAAAATGGAAGCCATATCTACTACAGTATTTTTGCAGACGATACTACTATATTAACAAGTAGTAATACTGTTGATGAAGTAAAACGTCTGATTGCAGACAGTCTTAAACTAGCCTCAACCTAGTGTTCTGATAATGAGCTTACTATAAATAAAAATAAGACGAAAAATATGTTATGCACATTAAATAACAATATACTTAAAGAAAACATTGTCAACTCCGTGAAAATAATGAGTATTGAAATTGACCAAAAATTAAATTTGGACATCCATACAAAACAGTTAACAGGTTCATTATAAAAAAAAATACTTACTGCGGCGATTAAAGGGTTCAATTTCAGAAAATTATCTAATAACTGCGTATTTTGCGTTTGTGCATTTATCCCCTATGGCACATTATTGTGGGGAGGATCAAGTGGATCCAAGGAAGTATGTCTTCGCATGGCAAAAGAAAATTATAAGATGTATTATAAATTTAACAAAACATGATTCATGTAGGAATGAATTCTTAAATTTAGGAATTATGACTCTCCCAAGTATATATATTTATCAATATTTGCTATTTATTTACAGGAATAAGGAGCACTTCTTAATTAAGGAAAATGACTCTAAATACTCTACAAGATATGGTTCTTTTATACGTACTCCACTTTGTAGAATAGAAAAAACGAAACGGAATTATATTAATATTGGGATAAAAAATTTCAATCCTCTTTTAATGAAACTAAGTCATGTAATCTAAAGGCTTTCAAATCATCTTTAAAAAGGAATCTTATATTAAGTTGCGCTAACGATGTAAAAGAATTAGAAGAATATAATATTACGAATAAATGGAAAGACTGATCGTGAAATTACAATTACAGAACTATTCACTTTTATGGATGTAAATTTTTATGTGATATTATTTATCTATACATAGTCTTAGTGTTTATTTTCCTGTAATATATATTGAATCAATATTTATCTGTATTTAATCTATTGTATTATTGGAACTTCACTCTCATAGAATAAAATCGTATTAGACTTTATTGTACTAACTTCACTCTAATATGATTGACGTAATCAATAACAGATGTACGGTTTTATGACGAAATAAATAAATGAAAAAAAAAAACACCTTACCATGAATTTTGTTAAACATACGCAAAATGTATTTACATTTTCGACTACGTTTCCTGTGATATTCTTTCACCTTTAAGAGTTCAATTATCTTTGAAGTAAACCAAGTAGGATATTTTCGTTTGTATTGGTCATTATATTTAGGAACATTCTTGTTTATCACCTTGTAAATCAAATTGTAAAATATATCAATAGCAGAATCAGGATTGCTCGATTTTATAACTGGTTTCCAGTCAATTTTTCGCTAAGTCTTTATAAAAATTATAGAAGTCTACTTTCTTATAATTATACACTAAATTAGTACTAACGTTACTAATTTAATTTTTCAAAATATATCGAATTTCACATCTCAAGCTAGGGTGATGTCTGTCTTCCGGAACTAAGGGATCCCAATCTCTATCAATAAATATATTATCATTACGTTTGTTAAAATTAGGTTTAATGTTCTATTATTGTGGTTTGAAATGCTATTAATTGATCTAAGTCAATATAAGAACATACAATTCGCCAATTCTAAGCATATTTTCCCCACCATGCATTAAATTATATTCACAATTGGCAATAGTCGGTATATTAAACTCTTCTACGATTATTATATTAGAACTATATTTGCATAATATCTCCCCTACTTTTTCAAAAAATAAAGTACACAAATATAACCTTGAGCTAGGCCTGAAGTCAAGCGCAACAATTATTATATTACTCCTGGGAATATTGATTTTAATACAATTTCCAAGCGGTCTATATTAATTTCTAATGTATTAACACTGTATTTAAACTTAACAGCTATAAGTACACCCCCAGCTTTAATAATTTTACTATCTTGGCCATGGATAATGTACCTACCATCAAGTAATTCACGATCACATACTCTTTCTGATAATTAAGTTTCAGTTGAAATAATTACATCAATATTTGAGGCCAAGACACCACAATTCACTAATTTTAGCTTAGTATTTAAGCCTCGTACATTTTGGTAAAAATATGTTTACAATTGACCTTCACTATCGCTCTACAAGCCACAAACTTAGTTAGTACCTTCATTAATTTATGCCGGTACTCTCGAGGCTAGATTTTGGTTATGCAGAAACTCCATTTCGGCGCGTTCCGGCCCAATTTCAGCACCTCGGCCGCTGGGATAGTCAGCAACACTCTACCAACATTTTTGATACGTAATACTTAAGTTTAATGCTTATTCCTTAACAAAATGTACATCATAAATGCATATCAGGTATAGGGAGAAAAAAAATATCCGGAACCAAGAAAAAAATAAAAATAAAACAACAAATAGACCAAAACAGACAAAAGGGAAACTCCAATCTTATTATTTATTACCCAAAACGTATACTAGTTGCTGTGGCTCGGATGGTAGTGTGTCTGACTAGGAATCGGGTACCTGTTTCGCAGAGTTCACTTGCCTGGCGCTGTGACTAATTTTAGGTAATGGTGACTATTTTTTTCAGTGGTGATTACCAAAACATTTGGTCAGCTGTATATCAAACAAATAGAAAGGTTTTCATTACCAAACTGGTTTTTCTGTGTGCACTCAGCCTTCTTTCAAATTGAGTACCAGAGTGTCCTTGGTCACTTTGGGAGGTAAAGGCGGTCAAAGATGGGATATCCCACCTCACTTCGTGCCATATATTGAGAATATGTGGAGAATATGTCGTGGCGCATGCGTATCGCACAGGGGACACCGTTACCTTTTTTTAAAAAAATAATGGTGGTTTCTTTCCCTAACTGAGTGAAACTTATAGCTACGGGCTGAAGAATGAGCAGACTTCGGCTATCTTCGGAACAGTGCAATTTCGGTAAACCTCGGAGTCCTTTTCTGTCTGTTCTTACAAATTCAGGCGAGCAGATGGGCGTTTCATGATTGATGAAATAGTTAAAATGTTTTACTTGTATTATTTAACTTTTCTCAGCCTGAGCGAAAGGTGCTTGGTACTTGCTAGATTTGTTGTACATTTATTTTACAGTAAAGTTCTTTTTTTAATTTCGGTTTTTCCCTGGCCATCACTTATTTCTTTATCCCCCACCAAAACAATATGCCCAGATATTTCTTCTTAGAGTTCATTGTTGCATAATTTACACACACACACACACACACACACACACACACACACACCTACACACACACACACACACACACACA
>JAGDQP010018072.1:0-37255 GCA_022664845.1 Lepisma saccharinum
CTTTATTAGTCAGAAGTTTGCTGGAAACCTGATGATGGGACTATTGCTGTTTTGTGTCCTCTCAAGGTCTTCATGTTTTCTGGACTCCACGTGGAGCAAGTATGTAAGAAGGTGGTGTGAGAAACCTGCCGACAACGTGGAGGAATATTTCGTGCATAAATAGTAATAACGTGGCCACTAGCTCTGTTCTTCCTGCTCTTTCATATATTTATGTTTCAATTGCACTGTATAACACGTGGTTGTTTCATTTTTTCGTTGTTTTTTTTTTTTACTTCGTATTCTTATTTCATCAAATGCATGAAGTGGATTGCCTATAGGAGTGGTCATGACTGCACGTGCTATTGATCGTTCGTTTGGTTTGGTAGCAGGAAATCTTTGTAGGCAATATTAATGAGACTCGCGATGTGTTGTTCACCTTGAAACGCGTGTAACAAGTCACCCCACATGATTACTCGGTCATAATGTCTTCGAAGATCCACTTTCAAGAATGATCATCTCTCGAGTATCATCTGTAAAAATCCATTTTTCACGGGCTTGGTATACTGCCACAAACTTCGAATTTTGAATTTATTTAAGGCCCTTACGCAACTTTGGCTCAGGCCGGATGGTTGATGATAGATTAATTGGTGGAATTAATAATAAAGTGTCAAGGAACGGGAGAACCTCGAGAAACCCCCCACACTATGTTTGTCCACCATACCCAGCAAGCCAAATGCCAACCCCGACGATGGCCCGACCAACTTGTAGTTGGAGAATGGTGGCTCTTGATCGTCGGGCCGTTTTCCGGGCCGCCGTCGGGGTCGTCGGGCCATTTTCAGGGCCGCCGTCGGGGTTGGCATAGAGGCGTAACTCCGCCCAAAACCCACCCGCCGAAGTCGACTTCTCGTCGGGATTTTTCAAAACCTGGCGTCGGCTCGCTCGTCGGGCCGACGTCTTCTGGCTTGCTGGGTAAAGCCCACATTGCACGAGCAGGGATCGAACCGGGGACCCCAAGCACCAGAGGTGAGCGCTCTGCCACTGATCCACCGCTGCCCCACAAAGCTTAGAGACGGCTCAGTGAGCACTTCCCCTGGAGGCAAATTGTAGCAGTCATGACGGTATTTTAGGTGAAATCTGGACATTCCCCAGGTGAAATTCCAGAACATACTGGTTCGGAAGTCCGAAGTCAATTTCAGAATTTGGAATTCTTACGATTTCGGGCTTTCACAGAATTCCCACATTGTGGAATTACGACTTCGCAACACTCTGACATTCCAGAATTCGATTCTTCGATATAACGGAATTCCAGCTTTTCGGCTGCCGGTTGGACCCGGTGACCCGAATTAGACCCGGTAACCCAGAGGACAAAGTAGAGTTTCTATTAACTATCTCCTTGCTTTTGAACAGTGTTTCTTTCAGGGGTGACCAGGACCGGAGATGTTATCATTACAGCACAAACGATAAGACGACGAAATTCCCAGTTAATCATATCTTTCCCAGACCGGGTTATTCAGGTCAAGTTTCGGACCGGGTCACCTATGGTCGAGTCAGGACGGACCATCAGTAACCCGGTTTCAGCTCTGGTCGTGGGTTCAATCCCAGCAACCGACTATCCTAACTGAGGTTTTTCCAGGGTTCTTCGTCAGTAACACCAGACAAATCGGCCTGAGCCTTAGATGCCTAAAGACCACCAATAAAATTTAAAAACAACTAAAATAAACAAAAGTAGTACTGAACAGTATATTTATATACTGTTGTTTACTCTGCCTATCAAATCTTATCATAATAAAGTCACATTCTATTAACAACGAGACTCGTTTGAAGTACTGAAAGACATATATATAATTATAAGACACCTGACAACAGTTTTCGTTTAAAAAAAACAACCTTCAGGTAAATTGTGTGAACAGGGAGAGGCAGATACCAAAGCGGCTACATCCAATCTATTGGAATCACTGGGTTTCTGGAAAAAGAATACTAAAAACAAAAAAAAAAAAAAACAAAAAAAAGAAACTAGAAAGCAACAGTAGTTCGTGGGTCAGGGAGGCATACATTTTTCCTTTTCGTGTGCATGTTCCCAGGCGTCCACACGGTCTTGACTTCGCTAATGAGGCCCTCATTGCGTGAGGGAGCTCAAAAGCACGTCATCTTTCCTGCACGTGAGGTCAAACAAGAAGGCCTCATTAGAGAGAATGAAAAGATAGGGAAAAAAATGAGGATCTGATATATTTGCTGTTCTTTTCTCTTCCACTCGAAGTGGTAAATATTTCCACGGAAATTCAGCGCTCTCGATCAATGCAAATAGCTATTTACTGAAAATCAATCGCTCTTTTGTTCTGCCTACGTTTTATGAATGAACTGTTTGTAATCAAATGACTGAATTATTATGATGAATCAATGCTGTATATTTTTTTAAAAAAAAGGAGCAATGCCACCAAATGTTAACACCGTTTATTTCCTTTTTCGTTCAAACGGTGTGGATTTCTAGTGGACAAACACACAATTATAACAGATGGACATATTATAAGCTTTATACAGAGTGGTAACTCAATACACCGAGAAACTTTGAGGGATTGTAGCAAGGGCGTCGGCGGGGGAGGGGCACTTGCGCTCCCTGGATTTCAGATTTTATACCTAATACTATTCTATTTTCATATATTTCATGTATATTTTTATGCTTTTCACTGCATGCATTCTATAAGCAACTATTTTGGGATTCTCCCGTTACATTTCCTAAGTCATAATTATTTCAATGTATATGTAATCACAAATATGCAAATTTATACCCAGGAAACAAACCATGTGAAAACATCGAAAGTAAAAACACGAATGCTATAATAATAATAATAAATCACATACATATTCGATCCCCTACTGGATGAGGCCTCTCCCCGGAGGGAGGAGATTGGTTTACTGCTCCCACTCTGACCAGACGGGTTAGGAGAGGAGAGCCTAAAGCTCTCACTGTGATTCCCACTATCTTTTATTCATAGCAGCTCCCCGATTGCATCACAATGCTGGGTGAGCACCGTTCCAGACCCACATGCCTTGGAAAAAAATTCTTGGTAGCGCCGGGAATCGAACTCGGGACCCCTTAATCGTAGTCAGCAATTGTGAACGTACTCTGTTTTATGAAGTTGAAACAGTTCCTATGGAAAGTCAATAAAAAAGAAGTTTATTTATTTATTTACATACCAGTATTTATTTCTCTCTTTCTTTCTCTCTCCCGCTTTCACACACAGGCGCGCATTTATATACAAAGTTTAAAAAGCACGAGTAAGCCAATCTTAAGACACACTCTTTAAAAATACTTAATTTAAAATTTTTAAAAATACCGAACAAATCAAGACAAGCACTGAAATTTTGAAAAGCGAGTCATCTAACATTAACATTAACGAAATGAACACTTTCATATTTTGAAGCTAATTCTTTTAGGCGATATATTTGAAGGTCACTAACTTAAACCGGCATAGCCCAGGACTCAAATTTCTCACCAATAACAAATATTTTCAAATTATGGATGACTTCATTTGATAGATATTCTTAAGAATTCTCCAACCTATTTTCTAAAATCCCATTGTTGATTGTGACTTGTCCATTATTTTTTACATTTTTTTAATGAGCCTAATTACCAAGGGCTCTCACAAGCGAATCTGAATTTTAATTCTTGAAAGGTCTTTAGATAACTTTGGCTCAAGTCGTTGGATGATGCTAGGAGAATGCAGAACAGAAAGTTTACCAAGCAAACCTTTTATTCGATAGGAATTTTTGCACATAAATTACCTATCAATGTTTGTTAAAATATGTTATTTCTGTCATCTTCGACATCCAACACAAGATTTGATAAAAGTGCTATTACTCACCGTTTTAAATTTGCCTGAATTATTGAAACTCCTCTATGTCTGATAATGTTAAACCATCTTGTTTTTTTTACTTCAAATTATCTAATAGTCATTGATCACGCTACATTAATTTCTATTGTAATTAAAAAGGAGCTCTAATATGCCAGACATTTAATGATCCTGACTATTCAAAGATGTTGCATATGTTAGTGTCCGGCGTTAATGAGAAGTCACTGTTAAAAAATTTTGTACTGTGTTCTGAGTTCAGATTCCATTAAGATAATTTGAAAATGATGATGATTCCAATTTTATTTTATGTTTGAAATGAATTTATATCGTTCAGCAAACTATTAGCAAGTTCTCTCCTAGAAAGTAGGGAGGAAATAAGGTTTCGGGGAAGTATTTATAGGTGCCTGGAAATTTCCATCATCACATAAATGGCGAATTTGGTACACTGGAAAAATTGACGGTGTTAATTAAACACTTTTCGGTATCCCGAGGACCCACCACTTTTTTTTCGTTAACACAGTTTGTTGTATGATTTCGGTGATTCAACACTATGATAGTACTAATATTGTGTTCAATCAGCATTAAAAGCACATCCATAGATTTTACAAAAAACAAGTGATGGTCGCCCTGCCCTTTGCCACTACAAACGACAGTGCTACTAGAAGGAGAAAATCCTAACTAACCAGAAAATGATGTTTAATAAAATTTTATGCCCATAAATTAATTTTATGTTATCTTAAGAAAATAGTGAACTGTAGTCTAATGAACGCTCCGTAATCGTATGTAATAAATAAATAAATATAACTTGCTCCTCTTCATGATTCATCTGTAAATTTCTCCCATATTTGTAACAGTGACGCACGCACACACACACAAACATTTATACATATAATATTTTCTTAATATTGCCACCCTCTTGGGAAAATTGCTGGCGACGCCCTTGGATTGTAGTATGCGGAATAATAAGGAAGTCCCAGTCAACGGGTGGAAATTCCGCCCCCGCTTTTCAGAGCTACAGGCTGCCGAAAGCGTGGGAAAATAAACGCTAGAGCTTCTTATTTCCAACATCACTAATAGCAGAGTTGATGGGGTATGCTTTCGTTAAAGATTTCTATCCAAAACCTGTTCTATCCAAAAATGCAGATTTGAAAATTGTGAAATTGGTACGCAAGGGATTCCCAGAAAATCTTTAAAATAAAGGTTAGTCGAAATGTGCATGAATAGGACTACTTTCCACTCGTTTGCGCCAGTTCTATATCTCGAACCTATTCTACACGGCGAACGATTTTTTTTAATGCGTGTTTTCATAGCAATCAGGAGTAAGAATTACATGCATTAATCGAATGTTTTGTTCATCTGTTATCAATGAGAAAGAATTCATTGGCCAGATGAATTGTGGTGAATACGTATGTCGTTACCTTGACTCGTCTTATTCATTCATGCTCATTTCGGCCTACCTTTATTCATGGAATTTCTTTGAATCCTTTGTGAAATTCCTTCCGCGCCCACTGCGCAATTTGGGACTCTGTATTTTTGGATAGAGCAGGTTTGAAGTCTGACGATAGAGTGTTGCATCAGCTCTACTTCCAATGGCAGAGTTGAAACGGGTCACTGGGTCAAGTTTTGGACCAGGCCTAGGGTCCAGACCCTCTGTTGTAAAGCAGAGTTTTTAATTATTTCCTTGCGTTTGAGCAATCTTTCTTTCAGGTGTGATCAGGACTGGATATGCTACCCCCAGAGTACGAAAGAAACTGCTCCGAAATTTTCAGTTAATTATGTTTCCCAGACCGGGTCAATCGGGTGAAGGAAGCTCCGGACCGGGTCACCTATGTTCGTGTCAGGCCCGGTCACTTGGTCACCAAAAGTGACCCGGTTTCATCTCTATTCAATGGTATTGGAAATGTAAATCTAAAAACCTCACTTTCCTTCACTTTCGGTAGTCTAGCTCCGAACCGCGGTGTTGTATTGATTTGAACTTGGGTCACCCGACTCGTAGCCAGACGCGTTATAGTACAGGGTGGTCCGAATGTCTTGTAAGGTTACACTTTTAATCGTAAAAAAAAAAAAAAAAAAATGTTGGAGATGTGTGGTCGAGAATTGAGATGCGTCACCCCATTAAGGAGAGAGTTTAGCAGAATCCCTGACGAAATCAGAGAACTTATTTAATTAGTTTCGCTGTGATAACTATAGGAGTGGATGAAAATATATTTGTACACTCTGTCAGTTGCTTAAGTTGGGATTTAACAGTTTGCGGGACGTTTTCATAATTGCAAAGCTAATTATTGTACTTCCTTTTGGATGAGCACATGATATGTGACTCTATTCTATACACGTCACGCACTGAATCCAATCATCTGTAGAGGAAAAGTATGGATCTCTGACTCTTTTTCTAAGTTATTAAAAGAACTGGCAGTTTTGATGGTGAGTTTCAATACCGAAATATTATTCTTCAGAATTGGAATAGGGGAACAAACTCTTCTGCACTTTAAAATGAGCACAGCATGCATTTCATCATTCTTAACCGCATTTGCTCCTTTAATTTCACTAAAATGTTTGTCTAAGGAATTACAAGTACCCAATGCCCCATCTTATTGTCCTTATGCATAAGGTATAAACGAGTTGAGGCTATGTCTTGAGTAAAAATCATCACTTAAGAGGAAGCGGTGCTTAGCTACGGCAGCAAATGCCGGGAGGTACCTTCAACTTAGGCCAGTTCAACTTTTCACACATTGCTAGGAGTATGATGGGCTCATCACGTTCTCTCTCAAAATAATAATAATAATAATATCCCCGTGAACATAATATACGGCATTGTAAAGGTACAACTCACGTAACAAATTTCTTATGGAAATTTTTATTATAATAAATAATCTTTATTTCTAAAGAGAAAATAGCTCGCAAGTACCTTCAAAATGCGACACAATATGTTGAAGGAGCTATTGAGTCATTTTTATCGAAGGAACCAGATGAAACTGATATTTCTAGTAATGTGTGGAAAACAATGTTAAATTAGACGCTTATTTGCAGGCTGGCGTAGCTACGTACCGCTGCCTCTTAACTGAAAGAAATAATTTCAGCTCATTTTAAGTGGTTTACAAACACATGGAACACCTAAGCATCGTACAAACTATCCGACCTTTTTATATTTCTTATGAATGCTGACTCATTTTCATCTTTCATTTTGAAATATGCTCTCTCTCCCTAAAGTTTGTATTGCTGAACCATTTTTTTTTAAATAGTGTATTAGTGACTTCGGCCCCCTTTCGATTCGTAAACTGTTGAGTTTCCAATTTCCACACTGATATTCCAGCCGGGACTATAACCCAGAACCTTGTGGACGTTGTTCTAAAGCGTTAGACCAAGTGGCAGGCAGCTAAGCATTAACTTGTCACATGTCATCTCTCAGGCAGTGGAAGACTTACGCATAGTTGCCTGTTTGGTACATAAATATAAGTTTTAAAAAGAACATACATTCGCGGAATACATCCTTTTGTGAGTGTACCATATAACAAATTATCATGATAATTTCCTTATAAATTATCCAATATTATAGCGTGTAACTTAGCAACGACACAAATAGAGGTAATTCTTGGCAATGCATACGAGATTCCCTCGCCTCACTCCAACCATTACACGTGCGAAACAATATGATACATACAAAAGCTCCGTGTGTGGCATGTGTTTCATGTCAGTGGATGCGAGTATCAGAAACTACGACAAAAAAATCTTATCTAATACATTATCAAACGTGGAGTCATCATGGTATTGAATTGGACCTTTTATGGACTTTAGGCGTCTTAGGCTCAATCCGAGATAAGATTGAGGGAGGATGTTGGAATGTATTTGGCCAGGGCCTAGTTTGTAGGTATCATTCCGTCATTTTCATGGTGTGACTGAGGAAAACACTGGAAATACTTCAGTCAGGATTGTCACCCGCTGTCCCAGCCAAGCCAACGCCCTGCCAGCTGAGCTACGGTCGCTCACTTTGAGTCTTCATGGTCTTCTTTTTCTTTTGCTGATCAATGCAATATTGCTCTTACAAGAAACACAAGGAAGGAAGTGGTCACTTCTATTTCCACTATTTTATTCAGGGGTTCATTGCGGAAATATCAGTATAGTATTTCGAAAGAGAAAGGTTTTCTAAAAAATGTTTCCTTTACTTTCCGTATTCTTTTTGTTTTTCAAGATAATGGACAGCATTTTGAATTGGATTTTGTTTTCGGTTCGTTTCAGTTCGCCTAGGCAAATGATTCTCAACCATAGTGTCACGGAACACTAGGACGTCACGATAATTAGCTAGGAGGGCCGTGAATCGAGAAATTAAGTCGATGGTCAGATTTTGTTCTAATGTAGGAAGTTCTTTTAGTACGGAAAGCGAGGACGTGCCTCTGCCTTTGTGATCTAATGTTTATGGTCGCAGGTTTCGGAACAGCAGGATGAGGTACGCAAGTTCAAGTCCTGCTCCCAGCCATCCAGACTAAGAATTTCCTGTGTTTTCCCAGTTTCAGACCGGCAGAGCTGACATTGTTCACCGGGTTAAGTTTTGGAACGGGTCACCCGTGTCTATGCTTGAGACTTGGTCTGACTCAGTGATCCGATTTCGACCCGTTGACCCGGAGGCCAAAGCAGAGTTATTATTTCTACTCTGTTACATTTGGACAGTGTTTTCTTTAAGGGTTCACCGGAACCGGGGTAAGTTACCCCCTTCATCAGGGCACGAAAAATACGACGCCAGAAAGTTCCTAACAAACCACAGGAACAAGACCAGGCCAGCCGTCGAGAGTCCATCATCGGATAGTCAAGTCACAGAATCTGGTCATTTGAGTCAAGATGGGGTCAATCGGGTCAAGTCTTACCCACCTATACGGTTTTCTTTTAAACAATGGTATCACGTAGTCAGCGCAACGGCTTCTACTTGAAGACCAGAGCCAGCTACTTCTTTATCCATGTATTTCCGCCACGTAATTAATATAAAGATGTTAGATTAGTCACCTAAACCGTGAGTCCGCACCGAGGATTAAATCTAGGACCGCTTGCACGAAAAGCAAGAGTGTTAGCCACCCACCTACTAAGAAAGGGTTCTTTCTATTACGCTGCGTCACTCAATGATCATTGTTGGAGTCATGGTAATATTCTCAATGATTTCATTCTAGCCAATAAAAATACTTGATGTTAGTGCCAACACAAAACTTAAGGTCTATTAATAGTTAATTTAGCGTAGCTAGCAACAAACACGAACTCGTCAATACTCACGCGAAACCGATTCAAGTCTACAGAAAAGTGAAAGTAAAGGCCAGACAGGAGAAACACGCCTCCGTAATCTAGGACGGCGGATGGGAAAAAAATATATTTTAAACAGAAAGAGAAGAAGAAGAAGAAAAAGAAACACCCAAGACCTCTTTGAATTGAGATGTGAACTTTCTCAAATAATAATAATTTAATAATTAAGGCGCTACCGTACGAAAGCATATTAGATAATCTGTTTTTCTCAGGTTCTTTTGCAGACGTATTGTTAAGACTATAGCAATTCTCTTAGCTGTGTTTCTTTCCCATAGTGGTTACGTTACATACATTTATTGCGTTATTTTCAAAGTTAAAGGTGAACTCTGGAAATAGTAAAAAGTCACTATTCTCTGACCCACAGTGACTGACCTAGCCAATGGGATCATCACACCATGATTTGATAGAACCTCCCCCCCCCCCCCGATTCGTTAAACCCAACCCCGTTTCTCGTTTTTCATAGATTATACAGAAGGTTTCCAAATTATCCGGATAAACTTTGAGATGTTATTTTCTCGATAAGTCGAAACTTGCTTTTTTCGAGATACAGGATTTCCAACTTTGAGTCCAAAATTGACTAGTTACCGTGCTAAATAAATCGATAAATCATAAACGACACACTAACGTAAAATTACGTTTTAGCGGAGTTAATTTGTACTAATAGGTCTAAGGTAGATATTGGAAATTTAAATGTTATGCCATTGGGTTGTCAGGGTTGCCAACCTAGCATAAAATTTTATTTTTCAAATTGTATTACATTCGTTCATTGGATAATTTGTATTCCCTATGGATCATAAACATATCAAATGCTTGTGTTGGCTCGTAGCGCAATATGTGAACAGCGTTTTGATGTGTAGAAGTGTGTAAGAACTTCCATCACTAAGGGCAAGGCGGAGCTTCACGCTTGTCCAGTCATTTTTAAATTTCTACACTTCTACGCGGTAGGGCGCGGTCCCCCTATTGTGCTGCAAACCTGCGATGAATTTCAGTTCGTGACGCGCCCTCAGACCAGAGAAATCGAATCGCTGCTCTCTGTTCTTCCTTGGCGCACACTACCAGCGGAGCGGCCATGTTTACTCTGTAACAGGACAAAGAAAAATGAAGCAATACGATCAAACCTTAGTAACATAACCACGAGAGTACCACATTATAGCATGTGAACGTAGAGGGCAGGCAGTAAGACCAACTTAAAGAAAACTATGGCTAAAGAGCAGGTATTTTTTATTTATTCTCGTATATATAGGTTCATGTCTAAGACATATTTTGTAACTGTATAGGAAAGGAAAAAGTACATAGTAAAGATGAGCAAAATATAGCATATTGTAACGCATGTACTGCATGTAACGCAATAAGGCGAACGAGCTAGTCCAGATAGACGCTTTTTTAATTCGACTTAGTGATACGTGGTCAGCACAACATTTCGCGATGGCGTATATATCTTTTTTTAGACCGCAGCTCGCTTCTTCTTTTTCAAAGTAGATCCCCAACTGTCCTCATGATGCTCGCTTAACACCAAAATTAAGTTTACAAACTGAAATATTTTCTAACTTATGCACTAACAAGGGATATACCCCAGCTTGAACGACTAAAACCGAATGGTAACGTGTTTAAAATAAAATGTTGTGCCTGTTCCTTCTCCTGTCAAAGCCATTTATCTGTAAAACTAGCGTGCGTCCGCTAGCACCATCTGAAGTTCAGCGTATTAGCGTCGATGTTACAAAGCTGAACAAGCTTACCTATCTTGTGAATAAGCAGTACCAGCTAGACCTGTACGGTGTCCGGTAGGTCAGTGTAACACAGACATGAGTGGGCTGAAGCTAATGAACCCGGAGAAGGTTGTTAAGCTGCTGAGGTAAAAAGTAAGGTGAACATGTAGACATGACTGTGAAAGTGTAGTTGGAATGTCGTTTGCATGCATGTTAAGTGACCTTATAGTGTAAAAGCACTATGGGAACTTAACAGAGTATCATCATACAGACACTTCGGGCAGGAATAGTGATTCTGTCGGTGGAGAAGAACTTGTACGAGGGTGTGACAGTTCGGACAGATCAATCATGTTGATAGGTTTTAGAACAAACGCAACCCTGTATTTTCAACTGATTTTTACTTCGTTCTAGCCGTTCTAGCTGGGAGACTTCCCTTGTAAGAAAGCATATGCAGGGTTGCCAGATTGTTTTCTCTCCAAAAGAGAAAGTTTAACTAAGAAAGGAAGCACCATTGCGGATATATTTATTTCATTTAAGATCCAAAAAGAAACATTTGTAAACAGAAGCATACTTGGCTTCCAATCTTCAGTTTCAGGTCCCTTGATAGTATAGCGCGAGATTATTGCTAACAATAATGGACCTTATATAATTCCCACTTTGTGCATGTTAAAAAAATATATCCTGAGCACATATGTTGCCTCGCACAACATTTATGTTATCGTGGGTTGCATAACATGTAGGAAGTCAGTGCTTTATTGAAACAAAGTATGAGACCATAACCAGAGTTAATTAAGGGAAAGATCTCCGGATTGACCACATACCTACTGCGCAATTGAACTATTTGCATTCCTTTGCTGTCAAGGGACCCTTGGAGTTTTAGCGATTGTTAGTAGAATTCCAAAGGTCACTTGTTTTAAGTGTAATTTAGGTGTCTATCAACTAATCACATGTAAGGAAATTGGCAATTTACTAACAACATATGTACCATTTGCCAGATATTCCGGTAACAATTACTTACCTACTCTATGGCTTACGGAACTCGCAAGTTCATCGCCGTAGTAACAAACGTAGTAACAAACCATCCTGGGCAAGATCAAGACAGTTTTCATCACAAACACCTACTTCTCTAAGATCCCTTCTAATGTTGTCCTACCAACATCTCGGTCTTCCCAACTGTCTCTTTCCCTTCGGCTTTCCAAACCTAGATGGAACATAATCTTCGTTTCTCTCCCATCCGAGCTACATGGCCTGCACATTTTAATCGCCTTGATTTCATTATTCTTACAACATCGGATGAGTCGTACAGTCCGTGAAGTTATCCATTATGCAGTCTCCTCCATTCTCCAGTCATCTCGTCCCGTTCCGGCCTGTATATCTTTCTCAAAACTTAATTTTCAAACACACGTAATTTATGTTCATCTGCTAGGGTCGTACTCCAATTTTCGCAACCGTAAATAAGTATTACCGGTAGAATAATCGTTCTTTATATTTTCAATTTCAACATCCTTGATATTAATCGCGAAGTTAGGAGTTTCTGGACTGAATAGAAACATGCGTTGCCCGATACTAAACGACTTTTTATTTCTTCCGTTACCTCGTTTTTAATTGTTACGTATCCTCCCAGGTATTTACATATGTTTATTTTCTCTATGTTCTCATTCTTAATTGTTACGTACCCATTTACATTATTCCCTGTATTTCGGCTTGTTATCATATATTTTGTTTTCTTTATGTTTACCTGTAGACCTATCTCATCGGACGCTTCTACTAAGACATCGATGTTACTTTGTAGTGCCTCTACATCTTCCCCTATTAAATCTACATCATCCGCGTACACGAACACTTGATTCAAGCCATTCAACGTTAGTCCCTTTTCGTCCTCTTTTATTTTTAAAATCGCAAATTCTAAAGCAAAGTTAAACAGTAGTGGTGACAAGGCGTCACCTTGTTTCAATCCGTTGCGAATCTTGAAACTATCTGACATATTATTACCTACCCGTACCTTACTATGGGGTCGCTGAGACACATCCTCACAAGTTGGACAAGTTTCTTCGGAATTCCAAATTGTACCAGGATGCTGTATAGCTTTTCCCTTCTAACAGAATCATAAGGGTTCTTAAAATCAATGAATAACTGGTGAACCGTCCCATTGTATTCCCATTTCTTCTCCAAATTTTGTCTCAGGCGAAAATCTGGTCCAACGTGGATCTATTTCTTCTAAATCCACATTGGTGATCTCCAATTATTTCATGTACGTATACACTTAGACGAGTTAGCAGTATATTACTCAGTACTTTGTAACATGTTGGGAGTAACGAGATTCCACGGTAATCATTACAGTCCGATTTATCGCCTCTTTTATAAACAGGAACTATTGTTGAGGATTTCCGTTGGAAGCTCCTCCTTTCTCCATATAGCGTTTATCGACTTATCAGTTCCTTGATTACTGCCGTTCCTCCCGCTTTAATTAATTTCGCTGGAATATTGTCTATTCCCGGTGATTTGAAAATTTTAAATTTCTTTATCGACATTTCGACCTCGACCTTGATCTCGCTAGGTTCGGGTATCAACGGTTCTGCGGTATAGATTTCAAATTCCTCTGTTTGTTCTCCGTTGTGCGCATTAAGAAGTTTGTCGAAATAACTTTTCCACACATCGATACTTTTAGTCGGATCCGCCTCCAGATCTCCGCGTTCAAATCTAATTATCCCTAAACTCGGCTGGTTTTCTTAACGAGTTTACCCCTTTGTATAGAGCTCGTACGTTATTTGTCTTCCTGTTTGCATCTATCTCCTGAATCTTCTGCGTCAGATATTCTCGTTTTTTATTGCTGAATCCGCGTGTGGCGTTGCCTTTCACGTTACTGTAGTGGTTGGTATTTGCTTCGCATTTATTATTTAGCCATTGCTGCCTTGCTTGTTTTCGTACCTCATGAAGTCTAAGGCAATCTTCATCAAACCAAGGCTCGTTTTCTGGCGTTTCTTCTCACCTACGCGTTCCTTCGCTGCGCCCTTCACTGTATCACGAATTGCCTCCCACATCTTACTTACATCAATTTCACTATTAATTTCATCTTTATTACTACTCGACTCGGCTAAGATTTCAAACCTATTTGAGAGTTCGAGTTGGTAGTCTGCTTTTACGTTTCGATTATCTGATCGTTTAACTTCGAATTTAAGTTGTTTTGATCTTTTGCTTTCTCTGTTCGCGATGTATAACTTTTTCCTTACTTTTGTGATCACTAACTGATGGTCGGTGTCACCTTCCACTCCTCTGTAAGACCTAACATCCATTATGTTGGTGTGTCTTCGTCTATCTACTAATACGTGATCGATCTGTTTGAGCGTTTTGCCATCCGGAGATACCCATGTGTATCTGTATATGTCTTCGTGCTGGAAGTATATGCTCCTTACTAGTAGGTTTTTCGAGATCTCGAAAGTTATCATTCTCTCTCCATTGTTGTTGGTCTTTTCGTGAAGTCTGTATTTGCCTATAGGAATTCTATATTTTTCCTCCCTACCTAGCTTAGCGTTCGGTAACAATTTTATCAAAATTTTAGGGAAGGCCTGGTCCTTCTATTCCCTCCCTGGGACGAACCTGTAGTGACTAGAAGAAGAAAGACATGTCAAATTATTTAAAAAAGGGAGAAAAAAACAGCATGACGAGATGAAGAAACAAGAACAGCTGATAACTCTGTATTACAATACGTTGCACTCTCAACGTATAAAATGATCTCAACAAACCTCTTTTCCGTTTTATCAGTTGTTCACCCAACTTATTATCTGCGGCAACTTTCACTTTTTCAAAGGTACTTTATCAAGATAAAAATAGTCAGAACTGAGTAGGCTCATTCGATTATTCTTGTCTACTAATCAGGGAGTAGCAAGTATTGAGTGGGCAGAATATAGAAAATTCAGAACAATAAGGTAAATGGGGGACAGATGACGCACTTTTTAAGTCAACGACAGAAAGTCGTTTATTTAAGTTTCCATTTATTTTAAAAGTACATTACGTGATATTTCGATTCCTTGGGAACAACGAAAACGCACAATGTCTAAGTTCTTGATCACCATGTAGTGACAATATGCATCCCACCGGGGGAGTAAGATGGCGCAGTAGGAGAGATAATCAAATAGTACAATATCTCACATCTTAACTTTTTCACGCCTTGTAATCATCTGATTTTCTCCCTCTCACATGCAGTTGCAGAGCGCTTGTCTAGATAAGCTGAACAACTTTCGTGAAGTCATTTTGTGGTTTCGATACATTTTATCCAGTCTACTATAAATGTTGTTCCTTCATAGAGCTCTAAGCACTCAATACATTAATTTTCAGTATCGGCAATGGAATCGTTGCTGTCACATATCATGACCGAAGCTACAGAAGACAATATGAAGACGGAAAGATGGTACGAAGTCTTCCACAGATCTACTTGGGACTTCGCTGTCTTGTCGTCGTGAATTTTGTCTGCCTCTGTTTTTACGCATCGCGGTTTTTGAGTCACTGTTTTGTGCTTCGCGGTTTTATCGTCGTAGGTTTTTATCTCTCGCTATTTTTACACTTCGCGGGTCTTGAGTCGCAGTTCTGTCGTCGTGGTTTTTACGCGTTGCCGTTTTGAGTCTCGGTTTTGTACATGGAGGTTTTGGGGTCGTGCTTTTAGTGCATTGTTCTTTTCACTCGTCGCTGTTTTTGTGTGTCGTTGTTTTCTCCGACACTGTATTTGTAGTCGCGCACAAGCACAAGGAATCTATTATCATCTTAGTTTTTATGCAGTAAATAAGAAAAATCAAGGTAAAACTCTGGATGGCTGGTTCAAGTTTTGAACTCAGAATACCTTGAGTATGGATGGACCCAACAACGTTACCACTGTCTCCACGTGCAATATATTTCCGATTAAACTAAATATTAACGAAATGTCAATTTACTGTGTTCAAAGAAATGCTTCAAGGTCTGCAAGAAAAATAACGAAGAAAACAGGTCAAAGAGCAAACAAAGTGAATTATTATCAGGAAGTTAGATGAAACCACAGCTTCCTCTGCAAAGGCCGGAAGCTCCACATAACACCACAAGGAAGTCCCCCTAACGAACGTAAGTCAATGAAGCGACAGGTACTGTTTGTGTGTGTGTGTGTGTGTGTGTGTGTGTGTGTGTGAGAGAGAGAGAGAGAGACAGAAACACCATTTAAGAAGCCTGTTGCTACTGTTTACTTAAGACGGTGGGACTTAATTAACAATCTTACAGGATGTGTCTGATAAGTGTTTGTGGAGTGGACTTCGGAAGAAAGTGATTGTTCACTAATAAGCATATTTTTATTTTCCTGCCAAGATGAAGTGAAGGCAGACGTATCGAGTTCAAAGTGACGGTTACTCCAATGCAACTGCAAACTATGGTAGAATCAACGTTAAAGAAATATTGCCAGTAGATTTGTATATATAAAAACTGAATTCGATAATGCTGCAGCCCAGATAGGTCCATAGTTTGTCAAAACGGCTTTCAGTTTCAATTGAATCCTTCTTGGTCAATGTAACGATTTCCAGTCTAGTTTCCGTGGCCGAAGTTCGCTACTTCATTAACAGTTACACCAGGAAAATGCCAGAATGATAAGTGCAATAACCAAGTGCCTTAATTCCAGTGTTCAAAGTGGATGAAAGCTCTTACCGGAAAGGTATTATTATTAAGCGGAAGTCATTGTAATTTTCTTAAGGATTTCTATACGTCTTTATTCCGGAAACTTCAATAGTTTAGTTATTTGATTTTACTATTTTACACTACGCTGTATTTAGTATCAGATTTTTAAAAAAATATTACAGAAACACCGATCCGGTTCTACACTTCTTACAGCAAAGCTGTTCCGGCTCACTTTAAACACTGCTTAAATTCCTTGGCAATGGCGGCTACGCTAGTCCTTCAATTCAATTCCCTAAATTCTGGCGAGTACTTGCACAGATGAGATTATAGCAAATTTGTCCAGGATTTTCCTTTCCCGTTCCACATAAGTTGAATTTGCAGAGTTAATTTTCGTACTATACGACTTCACTCACTAAGCCCTTTCAGAAAATATATAGAAAGGTACTCCTTCCATAGTGCCAGTCCGTGTGTTCTCCGAGTTAGACTCTGACTGACTCCTTTTCCCCTACAGTTTCCCGGCCTGAGCCATAGATGACTAAAGGCTATAAATAAATTTAAATGCTTTAACCAAGTAGTTCCCCATTTGCTCTTGTGATGCTTGATTAACATCAAAAATCCCGTGGCACCGGCAGTAAATCGAACACAATAGCTCTCGCACGGAAGACAAGAACGCAGCGGCAGAACGAAAATGATCGGGACCGCCTACAAAAAGATAGCATGGGCCTTCTCAAACGTGTGACTTTATGGATTAAACTGTCGATGAACTATGGGAATTACTGAAAAGTTATTAAGGACATTGCATTTATTTATAAAATTTTATAAAAAAAAAAAAAAAATACACAAACAAGTTATAAGAAATGAAAGTCAGCATCAATAAGCATGCACTTTTTTGTGTGATAAGCGTATTTCTACAATTTAGGAAACAGTACTTGCGCATAGAATTCTAATGAAACTGTATATCGGGGTGGCCAAAACGTTAGCGCGCTCGCTTTCTGTGCACATGGTCACAGCTTAAATCCCCGCCGGGGTCATTTGAACGGAGTTTTTGGGAGTCCACTTTACCCAAAACTGTAGGATCCGTCCTTAGATCCTCACCAGCTCATTTATAACGTTAGTGACAATTAAATCAATCAGTCCAATGAAACTGAACCATGCAACAGGCTTTCTGGGATGTGAAAGTATTGATTATTTCACTGATATTAATGGCTCGTTTACAGTCAGTACTGAGAAGGCTGAGTTCGCTGGGACTGTCTTGAGTCATTGAATTCCTTAGATAACTCCTTGTAATTTTACTCAGATCATTGGATGCAACCAGTGAGCTCTACTAAACATTGCTGGAGTGCTTGATTGCAATCCAAATACATTGATTGTATGAAGCGGAGGGAACACTTTATGATTACATGTTCGCTGAGTAGACCGTTCTTGTTTTACGCAAATGATATTTCGATGAAGGTGAATGCGGACGCCGTAAAGTATCCCTAACGTTACGCCGCTGCAAGAGTTTCACCAACTCTATGCATTAATTAGTTAATCAATCAATCAATGCATCTACCCACCTATAATATTAATAATGATTATGATTGTGAACGTTCGTACAAAAGGCTAATCATTAGAAGCAAATGTTTCTGGAAAAGCCAAGTAGCCAGCATGTAAAAGATGATTTTCACGTCTGAAAGAGCCGGCCGGTTGGCCGAGCGGTCTGCGGCGGTAGGTCATCGGCTCGAAGACCCCGGGTTCGAGTCCCGGTAGGAGCATGGGTGTGGATTTTAACAGCTAAAGGCGAATCGTGACGGGCCGAAGTCCAAAGTTACTAGACTGGCCCATATAAAAATAAAGTTTACCAAAGTTTTTTTACGACTGAAAGATTCACTGACGTCAACTAAAGCTGAAATAATCCAGTGTAATAAAAATGTTGTTCGGTAAATTTCCTTCTCTTTCTGCCTCAATCTCTAAACCCCCGCCGATGATAGTAATAGAACAAAATTGTGCTCAGAGATCAAATCACTGTGATCATATTATTATAATCATAGTAATTTAAATTTAGCTCAATAGCATGTCAGGACCCAAGACAGAGGACAAAAGAATCCAGATGCATCAGTGCTTCTACGAGTGTTGTTTTCCTCCTTCCCTTAATGTATGATGTCTAAAGTAATACTGGAGGCTATGAAGACGATTATTGCTGAGTAATGGTGAAGAAGTCATACGTAAATAGATACAGAATCTCCTTGTCACTATGTTGTCTAGGTCGGTCACAAAGAGCACTCAAAAGTTAATGATCAGAGAAAAACGAACGTGACGCAAACAGCACCTCTTTACTACGTAGTTGAGACGTTTTAAAATCTTTATACGAATGTTTATTTAGCTGTCTATCTGTCATTATGCAACAGCTACAGTTATGATATTACTAAACTGCTGAATCATCTCAATCAAATTCGATTCCTTCAATTATAAGCGTATCTCTGTCGGATGAGTGGTTCTGTTGGTCGTCTTTTAGACAAGGAGACCAAGTTTGATTCTCCGGTGGGAACACGAATAAGAGTTCGAATTCACTTAATAGGATGCTAACGCAATCTCATATGATGAAAGACAATAACGGAGGACCAAGGGTTGCAACGCGACCATCGAGTCACAAGCTACCACCGGATCTAGATCTAAAAATCCGAGAGCCAGCCAGATATGTATGTCCGAAACTTGGATCTGCTTCAAACGATCCGGGATCAGGATCTCGAACTGGAAATCTGGATCGTATCCGGATCTGGGTATCCGGATCCAAATATCCTCCAAAAACCTTATTCGTAATCTGGATATGGATATCCAAAACCCGAATCCCTATCCTACGATCCGAGATCCGAATGTAGAACAAAAAATCCGGAAATCCTAAATCGTATCCGTAATATGGCTATGGATATCCGAAACCCGGATCCGGATCCTACAGTCCGAGATCTAGATGAAAAAGAAAATAAATATCTGGTTCGGATCTGGATCTGGATACGAGGATCCGAAACCAGGGTCAGGATATCCAATATCCGGGTCCGTGAACTGGATCTGGATCCTGAGATTTGAATATCCGAATCGTGAGTTCGAATTCATTTGGTTATATCCATTTTCTTAATAATATTTCTGAAATATTTGGATACTAGCTTATTTCCCGTTCGTTGTAGCGAGGTCCAGAGGTTATTTTGCCCCCCTCACCCCTTCAGGGGTGTCGAATCGAAAAACTAAGATAGCCATTGCTAATGAATTGATAGTCATGTCAAATTAACACACTTAGAGGTAGTCAACCCGGCAAACTACGTTGTTATGTGGGTTGCTCAACCTGTAACGATATATCTGACAATCATGATCTATTAACTGATTTTACATGCCACCCCTTCCTACCCGACCCTAGAGGTGCTAAGGGAGTCTTACCCCACAAGTATTTCTTCTTACCAGGTTTTATGTAACTGATATGTGTACCAAGTTTGGTTGAAATCACTCCTGGAGTTTCAGAGCTATGCTGGAACATACATGCATACATATTTATATATCCGAAATGTCTGTTCTACTTTTTATGACCAAGTCACCAAGTGTAATCGAACCATAAACTTTACTACATTTATTTTGTCTATTTCAAGGCCAATCCGACCATGTGGTTTATATTTTTGTGTCTTTTTCTTTTTTAATTTGTTACCAAGTCTTTTAGTTTCTCAATGTGTATGTATGTAGGTGTGTGTGTGTTTATTGTTAAAGCAGGTCAATAACCTTGGCCAGATGAAGTGTAGTCGTCACAATGTCTCTGCCACTGACATAATTTTCAAGGAAAAATAGAGAACATTAATCCGCTAGTCCCTGGAATTGGAGAAGGTATCGCATATATAGCACTAAAATAAAAGGGGGGGAAAAGGGCACGCCTCGACTTATGCATAGGCGGCAGACAGGCCTTAGCCTATCGTGTCTATCAGATATTGACATTTGGGCGTACTTTTTCGGAGAAGGATAAGAAAAGATCGTTTATGGTACGGCAACAGTCAAAAACAAAACAGGACGGGAGGAGGGAGGGGGAGGGGATAGAAGATTGTAGCTGTGAGTTTTGCTTTATTGAACAGTGGCGTCAGTTTTTATTGTCTTACTTCTGGACTGCTATAAGAAATTGCGTTTCAAAGTTGTTGTTTTTTCGTGGAATTGAAATGCGTTTTTCTTTTCTTTTTTTTTTTCTTTTAGTTCAACCAAACCAAAAGCAATGATAATTAATATGAGATATAAATTTCAAGACATTCTGTAAGATTTCAGAAGTGAAAATACTGTTCTAAAACGCATTGACAGAATATCATGTCTTTGGATTAAAACGTGGGTTATAATTGAGTACACTTGCTCACGCACTCATCAAGAATTAAATTTTGTATGTGTCTCCTTAATTGGTGAAACATTGTCGGTTTCAGAGCTGAGGTGACCCGACCTGACCCAATCCAAAAACTAACCCTAATGCCCTGCTTGATCCGGTCTTCAGCTTCACCGTAGTGTCTTGGATGGTCGGGTTTGACCACACTGACTTCGTGTTCCGGCAACTCGATGATCGAATAATGACTAACGCCTCAGATCTAGAGCTTCCAACTGTCCCAGATTGACCGGGACTGACCAGAAATATCCCCCCCCCTCTCCCGTCCAGGCACACGTTAAATCTTATCCGGGACGTTAAGAATCCTGGAATTGGCATGTATGGCTGTCACATGTAAGTTAATTTCGTAATAAGAACATGTTGAGATGGTAAACGAAAACGGTAGAAATAGTAAGTAAACGAATTGAGAATACTTTCCGTACTTTGTGACTCAAACTTTTAATTTGCATCATTATTTCATATTTTGTTTGAATGTCACAAATATCCGAAATTCATATAAGCTGGGGATTCGATCCCGATTCCCTCCAATGTTTTTATTTTCCGTTATGTCCTGTATTCAACAAGGATGTAGTTGCCAGCCCTACTCAGACAACAGGACTACCTTAGTCGGGAGTTATTTGCCCCTGTCTTAGGTCACGGGGTCAGGCCTGGTCTCAAGCATAGACCCGGTGACCCCTTTCAGCTCCGGTCTTGTTAAATAGTAAACATAAGAGAAATTATAACCAGAGATTTTAATTAAAAAAGAAGAAGAAGAAGAAGAACGATTCTTCAAACATGGTTGAAAATTATACAGATTAGATGTTTAATTTCATTTCGTTTTTCTTCTTTTGAATGGCTGAGTTGATAAGATTTAGTACTGGCGCTCCCGTGTTTGAGAGGAATTTAAAAACAACGGATAAATGAGGAGTAATATTAATATTTTGGAAAGTAATCCCCGATAATTTAAAAAAAAATATGTATCAAATTAACTAATCCCCAATTTCAATAAGCTTGTTTTAGTAGAAAAAAAATTGAAGTCCTGGTCTACGGATACTTTATGGGTCTTCCAAATTCCTCGGCTAAACCAAACTGTTTGAAAATATGAAATAGTTCATTTAATGGGTGGGGTTACTTTTCAAATTTTCGTTTTAACCTTTTTTTAAAAAAAAAAAAAGAAGTCGGAGTGGGAGTACAAAGATTTCTTAGCATAACGTTTTCTTCCACTCGATTAACTGAAAAGCTATACTAAATTTACAGAACAGTAGAGTGTTGTGGCTTCCCCTATTTCCGGAAATATTCCCGAATTTTATGGAACGTTCCCATGTGCAGTGTACAGGAGAAGGTATAATTTATACATAATTGAAACGTTGTTCCTCAAAATGTTAGATGAGGCGAAAGATATCTACAAAATTTGATCCCTTCCTTAGTGGATAGCTAGTTCCACTTGTCTCCTTCTAATGAAGAAGTCCAGGGTTTGATTCTCGATGGAAACGCATTGAACGTGAGTTTTCCTTAAATTGTACTTACCGAGCCACCGTAGCTCAGTGGTAGAGCGTTGGCGTAGCATTCGGAAGGTCGTGAGTTCGATCCCAGCTGCCGACCATCTTGTCTGAGCTTTTCCAGGACTTTTCCTCGGTCACATAAGGCCAGGATGGCACTTCAAGATAGGCTCTGGCCGACACCTTCCCGAATCCTTTCCTTATCCCGGCCTGAGCTTTATTAGATGCCTAAAGGCCACAAACATAATTCAATTTAAATTGTAGTTTCCTTCCCGTCGATCCGATAGAAGGGCAATGGCAAAATTATCATCAGTTTACGTTTCCCAAAGACTTGTGCATCATCCTTCGAGCTCAACACGAATCACCAAGCATAAATCGTAATCAATCAATTTTCATTAACCTCAAGCCATTATTGTCTACAACATGTACTTGTTATTTACAAGCAGCCACAGATACATATTTCATACTGTCATACGGGGGGGAAAATGCGCACAGACACTCACTCATGTACCGCATATGTATTATAATACATTGTATGGAAAGATTTTTCTCCAGATACTACCATCCGATCCTAAGTGTTTACGCCTCCCAATTTTTACCACCAGTGTCTGCCTTTCACCGCAGCCTGTACGTGGCGCCAGTGTCGCGTGAGGGGCGTGGACCCAAACAATGATGACGTGAGGCGCCAGCTGAATACTACCACATGATCCATATACGAGGAAAATCGAAATACTATATTTTTTTTTCGTTATCAGGTTTATTTATTTCTTCCAATTTGGAATTAATTTCTCTCCGTTTGTTAGAAATGTTGAACATTAAAGGGAGACAGATGGTTTTAGTTTCATTTAAAACACACACACACACACACACACACACACACATATATATATATATATATATATATATATATATATATATATATATATAATTAACTAATTGAAAAGGAAATAAGAAATAGATGGCTGAGTGTTAACGTTCGCTGTCTTGTAGTCAAGCGGATTCCCGGGCTCGATACCAGGTGAGAACAAAGTGATTCGGAGACCACTTTGAACTATAGGACCCGTCCTTGTGGCATTTTCATTCTATGGAAGGCAAAAGAAAGTCACCATCGGTTCATGTTGCATAGATAACCTCGGGTAAAGACCCAACTTCAAGCAGAATACCCTCATCATCATCTTAGCCCATGGGTAACAACGAATAAGCATTGACAAGGAGGCGTGGGTTCGAGTCGTAGTTACGGCAGGTATTCTGGGTGAGGTTTTCCAAGGTTTTCTTTGAATGTGGGATATTTACCTTCAACAGGGGACATGGCCACTATACCCAGGTAGCAAGGTAAATTTGGTTCAAGTTTGACGTATAAAATGAGTAAGATTACAGTAAGCTTATCATGAGTAAGGTAATACGTTTGAATTAAGCTTATCTTCAAAGTCTGCTAGCATGTATCAAGCTACGTAGCTTTCACTTGCAAGTTTGTTAGATTAAGTTTGCAGTAAGTTTAGGAAAGCCAAAATTGAGCTAACTGTAACCTTGAAACAGACTGGTATCATGTCGAAGTACGACAAAGAAAATACAGACAATGTCATGTTTGAAATCGCTTGTTTGTTATGCTATTAATCAAACAATTTGAGCAAGTTTGAATCAAGTCAACATCAAATTGGTTTAAGCTTGCGCATATCTCGGTACCTTCCCCACTCTCTCTCCCATTAGAAAATTATAGCAAAGCTTAAGACGTGGTAGCCTGTGTAGCCCTAAGACACTGAAAAGGACAAAATATATAAAGTTTTAAAAGTTTAGTCGATTTGGTTAGATAATCAATCCTAATCTCGCTGGATGTTAGCCTACGAGAAATATGGAATGCCAAGTGCTTGCTAACCCAGGAAGGCAAGCGACGTCGTCGGAACTACGGCAAGTCGGAGGACCGACGCGACGGCGGCCCGGAAAATGGCCTGACGACCAAACGCCACTTATAGATAGGTGTCGACATTCCCCCACCTATTTCCCGACTACTAGTCTGGGCCCGACCGACGGTGGCCCGACCAAAATCCCAATCGTTGTCAGCATTTGCCTTGTTGGGTAACTTCCCCCATATTTCAGTAATGGTGTAATACTAATAATACATTGAAGTTAATTAATTGTTGATGAAAAGAAAGGACATTTGGATGTATTGAATTAGAGGTCTGCACTGATAAGTGTAGTAGTAGCTTTCAAATTAAAACGTCCTGCCTACAAAATCAATGTCCACATTACCTCAATATGTGCATCATTAACCGAAGCAAGAGAACGTAAGTTTTTATTTTTACAAACTGCCACTAATTTTTATCATTATTACTATTATTCTTCTTTTACTGTGGACAGTTACAAAATATTTAATTTTATTTATTTATTTTCTGCCTTTAAAACAATTGGATCATCCAATAATTTCTTACTAAATTCAATGCAAAATTTACATTTAAGACATCGATTAATAAAGCGTTATCTATATAGGGTGTGTTAAAAGTGATTATCTTTAAATATCTTTAAATCAATGTCGACATTTTCTGATGTCGTTCGGAAAAGCGTCGTGTGTGCTCGAAATACTCTGTCATGGTAAAATAACAGGTGCTACGTAAAAAACTTCTACATGCTTCGTATTTGAAGCTATTCTCTAATGAAAATACTGTCTTCTTTACTTATCCAATTGAATGTGTATTTGTTATTTATAGGCTTCAGTCAACTAAGGCTCAGGCCAGGGTAGGGGAAGGAAATTCGAGAAGGTGTCATCCCTGCATTTGCCTAGTGTAACTGAGGAAAAAGAACGGGAAAAATCTTAGTCAGGGTGATCGGCCGCTAGGGTCGAACCCACGTCTTCCCGAGTGCTACGCCAACGCTCTACCACTGAGCTACGGTGGGTCGGTACTGCCTATGTCATGTCTGAGTTGACAAAGTGCATAATCAAGGTATTTCTCTTATGGATGGTACCGTAGTGTAGTGGCTAAAGTGATGGACTGGTAATCATAAGGTTCTAGGTTCAAATCCAGGGTCCAAAGTTCATCCTGAACAAATCTTAAAATAATTTGCGAAATGTTTTATTTGAGGGAAACAATTTGCGAATCGGTTCATGGGAAAGTGATAACTGCACGTTATAGCAAGTTAGGAATAGTGATATTCTCGGTACATGTTAACGAGGGAAATAAACAAATGAGAAATGTATTTTTGAACTATAGGCTAATATTATCGTTTCCTGTCGGGTATCTGCGGGTAGTATATAATTAGACAGAGATACAAGGAATGAATTAGATCATTAGTTGTTGCTTTTTCTATTTACTTTTACCATATTTTACATTTCCTAGAATTATATTAATGGATTTCTTAGTCCTTGTATATAACTAATATCCTTTCTTCCTTCATTCATTTGAAAATATTTTTATTCTCATCCAAAAATTGAAGGAAAAAAAAATACTTTATCTTCTTCCCCTTCCTGTATAAACTCTCTTACCAACATCTGCTTCAAAAAGCCCCAAGAAATCTATACTGTTTCAGGAAGGGCCTATACTCGTATACACCAATATCGTTTCCGTAATTGAAAGCAAGAATGTAGTAATTTCCAAAGAAAAAAATGCAGATTGGAGCAAGTTCTGTTAGTTACATGAATGACTACTCTAAATTCTTATCAATATTACTATTCTGCTTTTATCAAGCAAACTATACTGGAAATAAGGAAAAAATAGAACCCTATGTTTCGTTTGCTCGCTTACCAACAGGAAGACAGAGCCGGTGCATTGGTCATACGTCATACACAGTGTTGCCATATGTTATTTCTTCAGTGGGCTGCATTGTAGTAAGTCGAACAAGAAAACTCTGTCTTCCCTGTCTGAACACCATCAAATTCACAGAGAGAGAGTCAAAGGGACAAACACGGAAACACGATTGAGCAGAAGGCGTGCTCACACACAAAATGCGGAGATAGAAGGAAGAGAGAATGGTGAGAGAAGATGGCAACGTTGGAATCGCCCCTCTGCACTCCCCGTCAGTAAAAAAATATTCTTCTTAGTTTCTTTCCCCCCTCACGTCACCACATCGAATACATTCTTTGCCTATTAGGGCAACAATACTTATCCACTCGTCTGTATCCAACATTTTGTTTTTTGGTCTTAGCTTTTTGTTTATGGTATTGAGAGCACGGATGTTAGGCAAAATATGCAAATAAACAGGCACTAAAACTTGAAGCCTATTCTTTAAATGTAGACATACTATAACAAAGATTTCATTAAAATTTAATTTGGAGTCTTAAGTCTGGGATAGAACCAATTTTATTCTGACTATTTTTCACTTATTTTTGGAGTCTGTCCTTTAATACCTACTTGATTGTGCTACAACTTATATTAAATCTGTATTTTCACAACATGTTCATTCTTTTAATAAAAATAAACATTTTAATGAGTTTTCATTTAAATTCTATTTGCCTGCCCATTTTTAGATGTTATTGTATATTTAGTTGCTTATTTTCGAAGTTTCTCTAGCTCCTATCTTTAAGTTTTTAGTGCTATTTGTAGGCCTAGTTTCAAGATATTTAACGCCTAATTCTTTGTCTTCTCAAGGTTTTCTTTTCCTGTTTTCAAAGTTGCCTTAGTGCTTATTTTAAAAGTTTTAGTGCCTCTTTCTTTGCCTATTTGCTTGGATATTTTTAAGGTATGTTCTAATTTTGACTGAGAGTTTCATCCATTTTTTTTTATCTTAATCTTCTTCACTCAAACTGTAGCTTGAATTGAATCTTCCAATATACAATTTCTGCATAACAATGTCTTAGTTTGATTAATTCCTTTATATTATTAATATGTGTAATATCGTTGAAAAATGGAACTAATTTTACTTACGCATACAGCACAGTTTTCATTTCATTTCATTTCATTTCATTTATTCTTATTTTGAATGGCGGAGTTAAGGCATAACCTTTTCTTCCACTCAACCATTTAAACATTCTACATCAAATTTATATTATATAATTAAACACTACAAAACAAACAAAAAATGGATACGAAAATTCACACTATAGCAACTACAATTAAAAATGAAGAAATATATAATATTACAATCATAATGTATTTACTAAAAGAGAGAAAAAATGCTAACTAGAGAGTAAATAATAATAATAATAATAATAATAATGATATATAATATAGTTTCGTGTTGATCTGTACATTTGTGTGTCTAGTGAGTCAGAGGAAATTGTGACTGGGATAAAAAGCAATTAAGTTTTCGTCTAAATGATAATACAGAACCTGAGTCCCTGATGTGTGCAGGGATTTCGTTCCAAGCTCTAGTAGTATACACAGTGAAAGATTTTGAGTAGTACTCTGATTTATGATTTGGCACTGAGAGTACCGTGTTCACTTTCCATATGCTATTCCAGAACGCTTTTGAGTTTTGGCACTGGACAGTGTAGGAACATTTAGAATGAAACTTTTGATACTTTCGAAATGTACTCTGCTAAATAGGTAAACAAATACAAATAGGATAATTTCCATTAAACCTGAAAAAAAAACGGAACAGGTAGATGGTAGTTTAAAAACCCACAACCATCGTGACGCCGAAGTCTCTACCCTCTGTGGAGGCCTTTTTTAAAAAAAGTTGGTAGAAATGACGCAAGACCATTTATACGAAACAATCTTGCGCCGGAGACCTAACTCTGCGGATGCAGTGTAGATGCCGTCCTTATCTTCGTGGTACATTCGTTGTCGTTACCCTTATGGTAGAGAAGGTGCCGTCCTCGTCACTCACGGTAGACGCTACATCCTGGTCGTCCCTGCACGTGGTATATGAGGAGCCACCCATTTCGATTTGCCTATTATGGCGCTAAGATGCTGTTGAATCATGCAAAAACACCGAAGTGCAGCAGCCATCCTTGGACGACTCAACTGAAAATAATAATTAAAAAACTTCAGGAAATCAAACTTCCACCATTTTAACGAATCAGAGGCTACTTCCAATTAAAAGGTATAATCTTATGAAAATACTCATACCACTTAATCACAAACCGCCTTGATAAACAAAACACCTCAGAGTGGTCTTTGAACCCAAATCTCAAGTTAGTCTCTCTCGACATGTTTTCATTTACAAGCTATCATGCCTTATAGCCTGAGTGCACGAAGTGCATATATACCGTAAGAGAAGGTTGTTGTAACCTTAGTAGATTAAAAGTGGCAGGATAAATGGAAGCCTTCTTACTCAAATCTGAAATCAGTTTCTCTCTATCTATCTTGATCTAGTCGCTACTCTGCCTACAGACGGACACGTGAAATTTAAAGAGGTCTGAAAGGGGAGCTAAAATCTCACGAAATTTGGAAGTTTGACAATTTTTTGTTAGTTTAGCAAATCATAAAATAAAGAAATTATAATGTTGGAAACTAGCCCATGTGCAAAATACCGCTACGTGTTGGTGGCCCGACTTTCGGATCATCTGGCTGTTGACATCAAACAGGTGGTTGGACGATAAAAGCCACCAAGTAGGCATATGAATATTAAAAAGACGTCGGCAAAAGGCACCTGCTAACGACGTGGCGGGATATTGCAAGTAGGCCAATGTGGGGCCGACGCCCGACAGAGATCCTATCAGCAACACCCGCCATCGCCCCAACTCGTCGACCCGAGATCAGGATAGTTTATAAAACGGATGTCGGCCCGACTCCGGCCCATCTTTTCCCGCTAAAGAGCCGCGGTCGGCCCGACTTTGTTTTATTCATGGCCTTCAAGGGTTAAAGACGTTTGATTACATTTTGACATATTAAACATTCTGCTACGAAGGCTTTCTTATTTCAACATCATCTGGGACCAAACTTTGACCTTAAATCCTCTTAAAATGAAATTACGGTGTTACTGACATTCTTTATGTCAAGGAAAGATACTTTTTGTGCTCGACTATACCAATGTAGTACATCTCGTTCTTGTTTTGGTATATTGTACATCTCGTATTTACTTTTCTTTTATCGATGACGACATGGAGTGCTAATGTTGAGTTTGTGTCATTAGGCAAACAAATGCATAATAAAAAGGGCTTATGTAAATTTTGTTATTTATAGATAAGACTTTCCATTCAACAGGTTTAAACAGCTAAAATGATCAGACGAGCTTTATTAATTAATCCGTCCCTCTCTGTCTCTGCGTGTGAATGTGTGTCTTATTTGATTACTGTGAGGCTCATTACATCATATGTCACACGCACTTACTCGTATTATTGCACGAATCCCCTAGACACCCTCACACGTGCATCGTAACATAAAAATAAAGCCTATATCATGTGCTCAGCATCTGATCAGTGAAATCAACTCGTAAATATCCAGCTACGTCATCATTCTTTCACTCTCGGCTTATCTATCTCTTTACTAATATCCCCCCGTTCTGGAGAGGGACTCCCCCAATTCTTAGAGTGGCTCCTGTTAGAGAAAACATCTCTTTTCAAGTAGGAAGAGAAGATATTTTTTTCACTCTCGATCTGGATTACGTCTTCCGCTTGATACTATCAACCATTATCAATTTCCCATGTGGTAAGCGGACGAGGAAATAGGAAATAATAGGGAATTGTTTCAAGTTATCTCTATTTTTCATTTTACGTATTTCCGATGGTGAAATAATTTTAAAATTCATTCAATTAAGTGTTCAACAAATGTTTTAAGTCTGGGGATTCATCGCGGAATCATTTCTTTTTTTTTTTAATTTGTTGTTGACTTGCCTTGCACGTGCAATCTTTTTTTTTCTTATCTTCATTCAGTTTAAATAGGATCTAGTGTATATTCAGGGCCTTCCCCTACATTTTCTCTATCGACGGCGTGCAGTCAAGAAGTTCCGAGCCTGGTCAAATAAAATAACAAGTTTGAACTAATTCTATAGCGCTCTCAAGCCCACATCATGCCTTGTTCGGCCAGCAACAAGGAGAGTATGATGCGGTCAGTGTAACGACTCACCATCGAGCTCCTACCAGAAATCGAACTGATATAAATATTCATTTGTTATGTAAAAACAATCTTTTTACATTCAGCAATTACTGCCTCGAAAGGCAACAACACAATGGCTTACCTTACTGTACAAAGTAATTTATTATAGTTTTGATTTTAGATTATTATAAATTTGATTTGATTTATCATTTACCATTTATATATAGTAGTTTAATAATATGTAAAAAATAATAATAATAAACTTTCTACATACATTCTTTTCTTAAACAATTCGTACTATAAAAGTAAAAAATAATTTTGTTTTTGCATGACTTAAAATAAAAGCATGAGGCGCTCTCTCATATACAGTCACTTTATAAATTATTCAATTGGCGCGCCTCATGCAAGAACAAAATAGTTTTGTTACTTTTTAGTACGAATTATTTTTAAAAAAGGTTGTCTTTAAGAAGGTTGTTTTTGTTGTTGTTGTTATTTCGCTGTTGGGATACTTTCCCTCAATCTAATATTTGGACAAACCCCCTAAAGTGTTCTGCAACCAACCAAACTCCATGTCATTGCTGGTTAGTATTTACTTTAGGATAAAGAAGTCTGTAATTTATTTTTTTAAAAAAAGAATATATTAAAATATGTTTTAAAAATATATAGAAATATTATGAAAGTAACAATAGAATATTGTATTGCCACCCGACTTACATCGCTGTGCAAAATTTCATCACTGAATGACGTCGGGAAATGAGTTAAATTAACGTTGCCATATTTGAAGACACCACGAGCCATTGTGAACTAAAGAAATGCATGTAATAAGAATAAATTCTCATAACATCCTTTTTACGTTCCACAAATACGAGAGTTTGCACGTCGCAATGTATCCCCAGAAGTAGATAGCGCATGATAGATGTCTGCACGGGCCGGAATTTTTTACCCGGGCCCGGTCCGACCCGTGAATTTATAATGTGAAGCCCGGCCCGAGCCCGAAATATGTTTTAGCCTTTAGGCCCGAGCCCGTGTTATAATCAAATGAGCCTGGATGACAGAAACTTAATAATTAATGAAAAATTGTATTTTAGAGGTTAAATTTTACTGTTTAAAAACTTACATGATACAGAGAGAACAACGAAATAAAGGCTATTGTTGATACATGAATTCTCTAAAAAGAAATGTCCATTTATATAAATTCTCATGAAATGGAAATACGTGTATTCACTCAGCTCAGACTCAGCGCTGGAGCTTAATCATTGTTTAGTAGTACATTAACAAACGATATGAATACTCTAAATATTTAGAACAAAATGTCCATTTGTGCAAATTCTTTGTTCCGAATGCTTTTGTTCTTTTAATTCAGTGTAAGAAACAGTACTTTCACAGACAAGCTAAGCTTGTTTATTTCTGTTACCTTTAGTTTTTCTCTCCACTGCACAGTGATAATAAGATATTCAGTGTGGGCATCTCCTGTTTTACCGAAGCTACAAATTTAGATGTGCTTTAAAAGTTCTCCCGAAAGAACGGTCCGCTATATAGTTGTACATTATATTTACAAAGTTAAGCCCGAGAAATATCGTTGTATATTTAAAATGTACGGCCCGAGCCCGAAGTGATCTATGCTTTGTAGGCCCGAGCCCGTGCAGACCTCTAGCGCATGATGTAAAACAAGTTAGAACTGCGATTCTACTAACAATAGCAAAGGTCCCTTGATAGCACCTTAGCCACGCAACCACTAATTTTTATAAGAAAATAGGCTGGCAACCCTGTAAATTGCAGTGCTTAGGTAGGAAAAAATCACAATACTTGCGTCAAATAATGTTTATGCCAAGTTTGGCGCAGCTAGGTATAAATGAATGGAAGTAATTTGAGTAATTGATTTTTAGAAAATGAGCTGGCAACACTGGACCACTGCACAAATCAAGATGGTTCCGGTGGTTCTGAGCAAGGATGTTCTAATAGAGTATATGCGATTTTGCCAAGAACATGAAACCAGACGTCACAGCTTAGTCCCGTATAGTTAGCCCACTTACTCCAATCAAAAACATTGCTTTCGGCTAACAAAGATAGGAACAAGCTCTCTAGTTGTTCGCTAACCAATCGACCGACGTCGGCTTGTTCGATGCTCAGTTGTTTTTTGGTTTTCATTCTTTTTCTGCTCATGAGATAGCTACAAACAAATCCTCTATTGGAACATCCTTGGCTCTGAGATAGTCCTGCTATGACTTTCCGAACGACAACTCATGCATCTCTCTACACCTTGTAGTTCCAGCTGAGATCAAATTTCTGCTTACGGACGGACGGACAGACGCCATGAGCGGAAACAGAAATTCCCTTTTGCTATAGCTTCGCTATCAAGGGGTTTAAAAAGGAATCTAACCTGACTTTGTCTAACGGATTTCTGTGAAATATGTAAATTTCTCAAAATGTGTATTACGAAACAACAAATCTAACCTGACTTTACCTAACCTATTCATAGATTATGTATAATGTTAAATATGTAAAAGGAAGCAAAAGAGAACAAATAATGTAAATTTCTTCGAATAGGAGAACATACAAAACGTGAGAGATTGTTGGGGATCAAACCCGGGTCTCCCTCCCAGGAGTCCAACACTATCCAATACACCAAGTGGTTAATTGGAAACGGGCAATATTGCATGGTCTGTTATCCTTACGTGCCCTAATAGCATAGACATTTGCATCAAGTATTCACGTGATCCAAGTAGCATTATTTTACTTAAACGAGCTGCAAACTTTGAAGTCCAAATATGATACTTGTTAATTTAATGCAAAGTTACTGCAAACGTACCAACCGTAATATTCCACACTTGTATCCTTGGGGCAAGTGTATCGGAATACACTTACTGCAAGTTTATAAAATCTCAACTAATACTTTCGTTTTAAGTTTGTTTCAAGTTTAAAGAGGCTTGTAAAGTGTCATGTCAAGCTGTTTGTAAACTTGCATACTTGACGTATCGAACTGGTTGCAAGCTTATTGTAAGTATCCAATGCTACGAGATTAAGGTGCGTTCTCAATACGTACTACAGCAGTGTAGTAGAATATGTTAAGCGGGATGACAGCAGATAGTACTATGCATTACAGGGATTCATTACAACGTACAAACTCTGTACAACATTGTGTATTTGTTTTCCCTCTAAACAAGACTTAATTAGTCTCTTGTTTGAAATATTTTTGGTCGTTCTGCACTTATAAAACGTCTTCTGTTTCCATGCCTGTCTTAGCCCCTTCTTTTTTCGTCCGAATACCTTTGTTAGCATGTAGTGAACCTGTAGAACAAATAAACACAATGTGAGATGATTAGGAACAATAGAATTCCCCGAACTTGCGAATTCGCGAAAATTTTAAACACTCGAGAAATCACATGAATGATAGATGCTTGTTAACATTTTGTGAAAATGTGCCCTTTAACTCACGAAATACTCGCGAATTTGATACATTTTCTTGCATCCACGAAGTCTGAGCTGTACTCAAGAAATCGTATTCATTCATTCACGAAAATAGTGTCTAAACAATCAGAAAAACGGTAATTCGACTTTAAAATCTATCATCGGACTCGTGTAGCACGGAGAATGTTAGAATATAGTACAATGAATCCTCTAGAGATGGCAACAAATTTGCGAACATGGGTTGCCATCTAGCGGGGAAAATACGAACTACGTGATCACAAAGGCATTCATTGTGTGTGTCAGGCGGTATTCGCGGTGACAGACTTTGTGAAATGCTTAAGATTTTGCAAACAATTATTTATCATTTTAGCTGTTCCAGAAATGTACCCTTGTACTCACAATTATTTTACATTTTTTCAAGGAATTATTTAAACACCCTCATTCAAGAAATTCTAAAGATGATTGTAATGGTAAAATGGAACACATGTGTAACGTTAAACATCCACTGCCCGTGAACTAGTGTTGCCCACGAGACGGGACGAGACAGAGAAATACCTTTGGAAAATGAAACGAGACAGAACTATCGTAATATACAATATACATCTTTTTGAGACGAGATACTTTCCGGATAAGACATTTTCGAGACAAGGCAGGCTCAATATTATCTCGTGGGCAACACTACTGCTCACTCGTTACCAGCACAAGACCACATTCCGAGTAACTACTAAACTTATCCAAACAACAAAGAATCACTAACAAGTGGAAATATGGTTTCGATATTCCCGAGGAAGAATGCGCGAGCACTAAAAGCCTGTTGTGATGAGACCTACGCACATAGACAAATTTTCACAGTAGGTTAGCTTCCTTGACGAAAATTTGAAATTTCAACAAACATTTTATTTTATAATTTGGTATTTTTGAAAGAATCAAATTTTACAAGAGTTCGATTAAAATATTGAACAGGTAGATCGCGACTTAATTTCCAGGCCTTTTCACTGTATTCCCGAAGTTCGTTTTAGACGATAGTTACCGATTATCCCACACGATAATCAAAGAAGATTATCGTGTGGGATAATCGGTAACTTATCTCTTAAACGTATACCTGGAATACAGTGAAAAGGCCTGGTGTGTAGACACTTGACTGAAGTTTTCCAAACTAACTGTCATTACACCAGAACAGCCAAGCATTGATTCCCACATTCTTCTTTAAATTTAGTAAAATAGTGCCACAGGTTGAAAAAAAATCTGAAACGTCGTCTCAAGTTCGACCGAATAAATTTAGTTTACATATAACTCACCGGTATCACAGAACAAAACCACCTCACTAAACTCAATATATTATATTGGTACTAAATTCAAATTATCGACACAATATATATAAGATCCATCACTTTCGGAACATCATAATCTAACGTCGGTTCAATTCAATCACGTCAAATTGGAATCTCACATGTTTTAAATACAAAATAGACCAATAGAAAGAAAAGAACAAGAGAAAAACATAGTCAAGTTAAAGTTACATCATATTGGATCCGACCAGTGATACACTCTACCCATGCACAAAAAAACTGCTTTAGTCTCTTTCAGTTCTCCCAACAAATTTCATTGTATTTCACTTTGTTTCATATTGCTATTTTCTAAACGACACACCGACTCTCAATGTAGGAACAGCGCTTACAAATATAAGACTACCGTTCTGACAATCTTTAGACAAACCAGGAAACACTATGGCTAATGTGTTAGAATTATCTGTACAGACAAGAAAAACATTGTTCAATTCTACCTTACGAAAAGTTTTCTTTTTACAGAAGTTAAAACAATGAGGATCTTCTCCTGACACAGTACAGAACGTGACACTGATACCACACCCGCCTGATTATCGATAAAAAAAAAAATATCGTGGCTGTGTTTATCTCAGTTACTGGCCAATAGGAGTAAATGTTTACGAAATCAGCCCATGTTTCATATTACCAACCTGTTCCATATTCCCACCTTCTCCTATATTTTCTTTTGAGATTTTCACTATTGTTTTCACCTTAACTTCCGAGATCGATGCTAATGTGAAAATTGACGCTAAGACCTTTCTTCACGACGTTTTCTTCTTACTGTATATGCACTTCAATACATTGTTATTGGGTTATTTATGTTTGTTAGCTGTTTCCTAGGGTACCAAAACTACTTATAATTATGTTACCTAAAAAAAATGTAGGATAAAGTGTGCAAAGAATGATAGGAAATAAACAAGTACTGTATAAAAAGATGATCCATTTGAGATGTGCAAACAAATCTTTATTAAACGTAAGAGAAGACAGGTAGTTGTTTTACAACGTAAACATTTTCTGGTCCACTACCTAGCACAGAAGGCAACAATAGCTCCATGAAATATCAAAGGTGTTAAAGTGGCATTTCTTCCATGCTATATTGTTCCATACAAATTGTATGATGCATACATACTCGGAACGCCAATAAACACGCAGTTCTTGGACGTGGACACTGAAACATGGACTAACACATGACAATTAAAAAAGAGAAGGAGGAAAGAAATGCGTGGCAAAATATCGGTCATAACCTTCTACATATTATTGCCTTCTGTACCTGTTTGTAACAATAACTTTGTTTTGCGTGGATAGCGACTTCGGTACCTTTGATATTTCAATCGCGTTGTATTGTCCGAGGGGAAAAGGTCGTTGCTTTTAGCATTTAGAATCTTTATATGTTTCTTTGGTCAGTTCTTTTTTATATGTTCTAGTCCTTATTGTCTTCGTTGCTTTTTTTATTTCTTTGATGGATTTGTAAATTCAACCCGATCTGTTTCGTTCAACCTTTTACACGATTTCATGGTTTTCTTTATTTGATTAAAATGCACTAAAAATCTATAAAGTATTTTTCAGCCATTTATAACTTTTAATAATTTGTATGACGAAAAATTAGAATGTGGAGTGTTTGCAGATATTACTCGTAAATAATGTCAGGTAGTAGTAATCACAAGTATTATCTACAAGCGCTCCACATTTTTATTTTTAGTCATACAAATTATTTATTAAAAGTTATAAATGGCTGAAAAATATTTTCCACTCTGTTAGTGCATTTTAAATAAAGTGTGTTTTTTATTTTTATTTTTATTGTGTCTAGTAAAGAAAGGACGGGCAAAATGGTCCTTTTTTTTCAGAACACACGTCCAATGAGAAAATTTACAGTTTGTACCAATGTAGAGAGGTTAGTGACGGCAACTCTATGACGTAATGAAAAAGTATGCTTGCTGTTCGGCGCGCGAGTGTAGAGTAAACCTTGTATTATTTTCAACGACGTGGGGGAGTATTATGTTATGTTATAAGTACTATTGTATTGTACTTTTTATTTCAACTGTAACAATTTTAAAATCATGTTTTATTGTTTACATATCACTAGACTATAATACACTCTAGAGTATTTAAAGTTAGTAATTCTTTTATTAAACATTTGTTTTGTTAATATTATAAGTATATTAAATATTATATTTAAAAACATTAAAATAATGTTTTATTGTTTTCATACCACTGTAGACTCACTGTATATTATTACATTAAAAATCAAGGTATGTTTCATTTTGCCCGCTTAGTGTGGGGCAAAATGGAATTTCACATACCTGTAATAAATATTGCCT
>JAGDQP010018073.1:7862-37253 GCA_022664845.1 Lepisma saccharinum
TTAGGATTAATTTCTCCGATGTTAACAAAACTTATTTCTTCAACAAAGAAAGTTTTTGTAACTGCTCCACAACGAGTGCAGTGTTACATAGATAAACTATCTGATGTGCCAACAAATTCGCCACCTGAACCAGTAGTAACAAGATGGGGCACATTAATACAGGCGGCAAATTTCTATTATGAATACTTTGATTCTCTTAAGGCCATTGTCTCAACGTTTTCTGCAGAGTCTGCTGTTGCAAATCGCGAGTCGCAAAGTGCATTCAGTAATCCGAAAATTTCGTGTTCCCTGCCATACATTCGTACCAACTTCGGTTGGATTCCAGAAAGCATCAAGAAGTTGGAAACTTCTGGAGTCCCACTACAAGACGCAATGGAGATCGTTCAAGCAGCAGACGTACGTCTCAGTGCAGTTCGGGGAGATGTTGGGGATAAAGTTCATCGCAAATTCTTGGCAGTGATGGGTAGGAACCCAGATATTCAGTCTTCAGTTCAGTGTGAAAGGTGTTGGGTGGTAAGGAGGATGACTTAGCGGACATTTCAACAGGAAAAGTGCATCTCTTCAAGTTTGCGCCTGTAACGTCATGTGACGTAGAGAGGTCATTTTCCACTTACAAGAGAATTTTGTAGGATCGACGGTTAAACATGACACCTGAAAACTTGGGGAAGTATTTGGTTGTCCATTGTGGATCAAAATGAAGGTAATGTTTCCTCTCATTCAAGTTAAGCAACCTGTATTTTTGTGTACATGACTTAATTAAAACAAATGGCTGTTCATGTTTGAGAAATTTTGTGTGTTAAAATGCTGAAATATATTTAGTAAATCCGGTCTTTAGTGATTAATGTAGTAAGTTGGTGTTCAGAAGAGGGTGGTCGGAGTTTTATTGAAGATGGAGGAGTTCAGGTTAAAGAACTCTGGGCGATGCCGTCTGAAGGTATTGGAAAGTACTGTGTGGGGTGAAGATTGCTTGTAGACAGTCAGCAAAAACTTCGTCTTTTTTTAGTCTGTATGAAGAGTACCATGACAAATTATGGATTAGCATGGAGGACAAGATAAGTTGTGTTTTTTAAAACGTGGACACTTACCTCTTGATTGTGGAGATGAACAGAAATTTTGATATCTATTGAAACAATCTTTATAGAAACGATGGTAACATTTACGGAAACATGTCTGTAAGCGGGTATTAATGTATCGAGTGTCTGTACGTAGCTACGCCAAGTGTTCTCCGACAGAAAAACATTCACCAAGTATTCACCGATATTGATTGGTTATTGTTGCGCACGTGATGTGATTAACCACGTGACAAGCGTCACTCTACTTTCAAACAGTAGCTTGCGTGGACGACTGCGATAAATAACATTCGCATGTGTTTAGTGACAAAAAATTAAGGAAATATCATAAGGAAAAATCAATCTGGACATGTTTAACGGAAACGAGTTTTTAACTTTGCAAACTTTTAACAATAAGCTAAACATGCTTACTAGGGGGTCTATATGAATTTTGAACAAAATATATTAAACTACACAAATATGTTAATCAATTGTTTATTAACTACACAGATATGTTAATCAATTGTTTCTAAGTCAAATTCGGTAGTGTTCTGCGATTACAAAATCGTGACGAGATGTTTATAATTTAACTGCGTGTTGTTTGGCGGTACATGTATATCTAGTTCTAGTCTTGCTATGAGGTCAGTCAAACAGTAGCAGAATTTGAAAATGTTATCCAATTTGCTTTCTCTAAATATTATCGAATACATTGAAATCGATAATTTCAATATAATGTTTCAATTACCAACTAAGTTCATTTCTCTATCGATTATTTTTTTCATTTCCTGATCTAATCTCATTTACATATTTAATAATAAATAATGTTTGATCTGGATAATATTCACGTTGATTACACAGGTTATGATGAAACCAAGGCCAAAGTAAACATTTTTTAAATTGAATCATGAATTTGTAAAAAGAACTAAAGTCTGTTTTCTAAAGCTATTTTATCTAACTACATGCATATGTTATTGGTCGCCAGCCACGCTCGTTTATGTAACTACATGAGGATGCGGGAATCCCCTTCTTCAATGCCTATCTTCACCGAATTCTAGAGAATTTATCCAACATAGCAGGAACTGAAACTTTCATGAGGTGATGATTACCATTGGCACTCACCAACTACCTAGACATACATGTAAGGTATCACAAATGCAGTATCTGGAACATAAAGCACTCCAATCCATTTCACATATCAAGAGCTTGCACAGTAACCACTTTTGTGACGAACTTGAAACAGGCGGGTGCTACAGTTGCATCTGTTGGCAGTTTATATCTTCCTGCCGTCAAGACATCACTTAACTGACGACTGAAGTGACTGGACCTGATTCCGGAACTCGTATAGGTATGCAATAAGAATATAGCGAACGGAGATAGGATTGGGCTAACACTCAAAAAATCGCCTAACAAAGTTAGCAGAAACACTAACGAAACGATCACCGAATTCTTTTCAAATAGAGAATATAAAGAATATTCCGAAAGCATTTTATTTAAAACAATATCACATATGGTTTTTGTGATAACAAATCTTAATGTAAGACAGATATCCAGATTCGATTCCTTATCAGGACAGCTAATAATTTTTCCATACATCTTTTGACTTGATACGACACAGGAGGTTTCTGTTCAAAAAGACTTACATACATATATAATTTTGACTTTATGTTTTTGAAACGTCACAGAGAAGGAAATACATGAAAACTCATATTAAGAGCACAATGTTGTCCAGGCATATTAAAAAAAAAACGTTCTGGAACTAGCTCATCCTCCGGATAATGTCATATAAAGTTCTCCATGGTACCATAATATATTTACAGTATTATTCTTACTGGATATACACAAGGATGTTAACATGTGGCTATATTTTTTTTTTTTTACTCTGAGATGAACTGTTTCGGTGGTAAAAGTTGTGTATGTGTGTTCAGTGGGAAGAGGTAGTGTGAAAAAAGACAGCGTTGGAACCCTTTATAATGCCACAGAAAGCAAACGGTACTGTTGGCTGCAAGGCAAAAGATTCAGTCTTCTTCCTTAATATCATCACATGATGCAGTTTTTTTGTCCCACTCCGCCTCACAAGTCACCACAAACATATTTTTTTCTCTCTCTTCCTTTTGTCCAGAAACATGTTCGTATATATATTATACATATACACGCACATACCAAAGGAAATAGGCACATAGAATACAATCTCTTGAAAGTAAAGTTCTCTGAAATAGGGTCTTTGTACCAATAGAATCATAATTACATGATACAGTGCTTATGATTACAGGGAGAACATTCAAAGTGTTTCAGTTTCTGTTTGTACATTTCATATACAGCAAAATAAAAGCAATATACGCTAGTGCTTTACTCGCATGCTTTTTAGGAAGCAATACACGCATGCCATTTAAAAAGCAATACGTGTATGCTATTTAGTGATAAAAACCAACAAATCAACGAACACTTGGGATACTTTCGCAGATAAAATAATACATCACTGACTTGACTCACCAAGTAGCAGTTCATAAGGGTGCCTCAAAACGGGGCTGCAGCTCCGTTAATATCTGATTCCATTGTTGAGCCCTTTTTAAGATCTTGCAGTCTTCATAGAATGGGGACAACGCCATCCATCGTTGACTCAGGGCATTCCCCCATGTGCTTGATAGGATTGAGGTCCGGACTCCTTGCTGGCCATACCAGTCTTGAGAAATGGTGTTCCTTTAAGTCCGGTCGTCTAGACGTGCTCTGTACAGCCTTGCACAAAAAAGTGCCCGTCGTCTCTTTTGATGTGCAAATGGTCTAGCCTCACGAGATCCTAAAATTTTATCCCTATAGTGCTTAACTTTTGTTCCACGCAGGAGAACATACAGTTGATTGTGCCCTCCAAGAGCAGATGTCTCCACAAACAAGCACACCTGCCACTCGGTACTGATCAAACTTTATGAGAAAAATTTCTATAGCTAGTAGACTGAAAGATAAATACATTTAATCATATGGCTGACAGGCTCTTTCTTGCTGGCTCAGTTTCTCACATGTCATGGCAAAAAGAAATCAACAGTGTAAACAATAGGCAGCCACTGTACACTACTCCATAATAATACGTGTAAAGTGACTTTGCTTTTCCCCAAGTCACCTTTGGAATCGTTGAAACATTGCAATTCCCTCAGCGACGAAAATCGTGTCGCTACTGAATCGCCTTATGTGCTGTGGTCCGTAAGAAAACATGCATTGTGGTTTGGTGTTCGATTTGGTCGCTCGACTAAGTCGTCCTGTGTGCGGCAGGGTTAAAACTTGCTGAAACAAAAGAACAAGAAATGGACGAAGAGATATGATTTTCCCCCTTAACTTGGAACTAGTCGTAGGTACTAAATATAAACTTAACATAGTATTATTTTGCGCTTGTTTGCGTTAATGTTACGAATAACTACCTTTCTCCAACATTCTCTATAGAAGAAACTTCTTTTGAGAAATTTATGAGTTTTCAGCTAAAAATCAATCAAAAATACAGTGTTGAATTCAGACACATTGGTCCGGAATTTACCCATGGGGAGACATTTTATTTTTCTATTGGGAACGAGTTTATGATTACAGCTTTGAAAGCAAAACTCTACAGGTGCAAACAGAACTCAGCAGGGTAACCAATGTTTCTTTCTGTCCCGACTTCTCTCTCATAGAATCTAGAATTGTCTAAAAGGTGTTCTCACAATGGGTGTTTTATTGCTCAATACTAATGGAACAGCAATTAAAATCTATAAATTTTCATTTTGAGTTCCATCTTCAATCTTATAGCAAATAAGTACCAGAATAATACGCAAGTTTACAAGAACTAATGTCTTTCTTTCTTTCTTTCTTTCTTGAAACTTCATTTTTTTATCTGCGGGAATTGAACCAAGGAACAAAAGGATCACTTATTTGTCACATAATTACCACTGCACTACAAGTTATATCTTCAAAATTCTGACCGTGTTGTATTCCTTTTTAAAGTGATGTTCTGCCAAACTTAATTTTTGGATCCTTAAAAATCACCAACTGAAATATCCGCAATAAACTAACGCATCCTACAATGTACAATTTTGCGGTAACTAATAGACGTGTGAACAAGCCAAAATGAGCACATTCTCACAGAGAAATATAAAATTCGCTAAAGAGTATCCGCTAAAACAACTAATCAATAATGAAAATAGTTTCTATTTCCTTTTCATATTCTTTTCCAACTCTTCCTTTCCACATCAAAGAGAAATAAAAAAACCTGTTTCAATAAAAAAGGAAGAGCAAAAAAGACAAGATTAAACTCATAGACTAGATTAAAGACACATCAATTCCCCCCTTTCCTTTAAAGGGGGGGAGAGAAAAAAAAAGTTGTTCATCAGTTTCTCAATAGATGGTGTTCGACATGAAGGAACACAAAAGAGACAGAGGCGCTTTGGAGAGAAGGAAACGACAGTGGAAGTAGAATAGAGCATAGAGGATGAGAAAAGAAGGAGGGTTGTATTGAAAACTACCAAGAAAAATGTAGAGACGGACGGGGAAGGTAACAAACAATGAAAAAGATTAGAGGAGTGAGAAAGGAACGGGAAGAAGTAAAGTAAGATGAAAAAGAGAACACAAGAAGAAGAAAGACTGGAGAATTACAAAAGCTAGAAAGTGTCGAAATCTCTTCCTTCAATCTATTTGAAAAGATTGTCGCACACAAAGGAAGATGTCGAAACAAAAGGGAACTTCAGGGAGGGTTAACAGAAGACAAAAGAGAGACGATTCAGCGGTCGTTTGTGCCTGTGCATCAAAATTTGCATTCCCAATCTGTCTTATATACTTATTCCACATTTTATTAAAAGAAAGTATTTTTCTAAAGCTTTTCTCCTTCCAATTCTCCAATCTCTTTTTACTTTCCTTACCTAGTTAGCTCTGATTATCTTTCAATACGATTTTGCTGCCATCTAACGATTATAATTTCATCTTTCAGTGGAATTATTTCCCTTTCTTTTCTTTATATCCTTGATTTACATTTTAGAAACCCTGACAATTTCCCACCAAAAGCTTACAGAAGGTGGCAATGGTAGTGGGTTAGGGGAAACAAAAAGGGCTGTGGAAGCACGTTTGTGTCCGTGTGTGAGAGTGTGTTTTCAAGTCATCAACAGAAAGTTACAGTAAGGCTTGTCGCCTGAAGAGCAAAACACTATCTTAACCCTTGGAAGCTTTTTCCCCACTTCGGTAATCAGAACTTTCTTTTTCTTCCCTTCTATTTTGCTCAAAATTCCCCGTCTATGATGATCAGAGAAGGGATGAGGGGAAACAGTATGAGAATCACGTTTAAGGCGCGTGCAACGAACCTTTTTCTTTAGCAAAAACGGGAAATTGGGGGAAGGTTGGTAACAAAAAAATCCCTCCTAAAGTTCTCTCTCACTATCCTCATGGGAATTCTGTATGTTCACTTTAAAAGGAAAAGCAGAATTACTTGGTAGGTACAACTATGCCGCTCGTGGCGTTACCTAGAGAGTGACTTGATAATTACTACGAACTACCAAAAAAGAAGGGAGTTTTCTATTAAACTCTTTAGAAAAATCTTTAACTTTCCGTTAGAAAATATATTTTAAATTAGCTTTTATTATATTGAAAAGAAAAAATAAATTACGTTCTTTCATTTCTGATAGCTGTTTAACTTGAAACATTGTCTCATTTTCTTTTAACGTGACCGACGGTTCATTCAGAAAATTATTTTTTTATCTTTAAAAAATAAGTTTATTATCTATCTAATGAAGGAATTCACTGTTCCCTCATTCCATCTAGGTTTTATGGTAAAAAATGTAAAAAGTAAATTTATTTAAAAGAAAAAAAACATCTGGAAAATTTAGCGAACTATTTCTTTAATCCTTTCAGAACTGATTTTTTTTTCTGTGAATAAAAAAAATGTGATTTTTGAATGTAAGAGATTTCTGAACACATTTTGTTTGACAAAATGTTTTGTGTAATCCATACTTTTCTAAATATTTAATTTACACAAAATCAGTATCATAGAAATAGGAAGCTAGGTAGAAAAGTACAAAAGAGAATGAACTAAGATACAAAATGATATTGCTACAATCATAAAACCAGTATCTCTTAAAAGCAGTTTAGCACACAGTACTCTAGGCCAAGGGAGTCGGCAAGGGGTCAAGGGGAGGCACTTGCTTCTCCTGGATTTCAAATTTTAGGTCTATACCTTCAATTATTCTATTTTCTGATATTGACTTCTGTTGATCAGTTTTGAAATAACCAACCAATACATCACACGCTAGTAACTGAACAACATTTTTCCATAGCATCATTTGGCCATGATTGGTAAGTCATGCAGAACAAAGTTTACCCAACAATCTTCTTCGAGATGCAAACTTGCACATAAATTATCTATTAATGTTTGTTAAAATATTTTCTTCCAGTAATCTTTGACAACCAACACAACATTTGATGAAAGTACTGTTACTAAGTTTTAAATTTACTTGAATTATTGAAAGTCTGACAGTGTTTTGTCATCTTTGTTTTTGTGACTTCAAATTATCTAATACTATAGCCATTAGTCACACTGAATTAATTTCCCATTGTAATGAACAACCAGTTCTAACACGCCAGGTACTAAGACATGAACTATTCAAAGATGCTGGATATGCTACTGTCCGGCGTTACCGATAAGTGACTGTTAGAAAATTTTATACTATATTCAGATTCCATTATGTTAATTTGAATATTATAATTATTTGAATGTTATTTTATTTTTGAAATGATTTTATTAGTTCTTCCCTAGAAAGTAGAAATGGAAAACGGTTTTGGGAGAAGTATCTATAAGTACCTGGGAATTTGCCCCTTCTATAAATGGCGAAATTGGTACACTGCCAAAAAAATGGCTGTGTTAATTCAATATTTTTCCGAGTCCAAGTGCGATCACCACTTTTTTGTTTGAAATCGGCATCGTTTATTGTGTAATATTGGTGATGCAATACTGAGATAGTGCTAGTATGACACCCTCTGTTGCATTGAATCAGTATTGAGAACATCAATTGTGTTGAATTAGCGAAATCAACAACGTTTGTTATGTTGATTTAACACAAACAAGTAATGGTCGCCTTGGGAAACCGAAAAGTGCAGAGTTAATGAAGTCATTTTGCAGTATATTCTCTTGCTTTGCCAATATAAGCGATTGCTACCGATTCATTTCTGAATTTCGCGCATAAAATATATATATATGAATGCCCCATATATGTCCATAATCTCGCCCCCCTTGGGAAAATTCCTGGCGACGCCCTTGCTATTGTATGGTACTACAAGTAAAAGTTTCTGTCCGTTTGGTGACAGAAATTTGTGCTGAATCGTTGAACGACCCGTACAATTTGCGAATTGGCAGTTGCTTGGAGCTTCATCATTATTAATATGAAATGCTTATGATAAGTCCCTGTTGGTTAATTATTTGATGGTGTGTTAAGCATGAAGGGACGAATAACTCATTCCCACTGGTGGCAATTTGTGACGTCCTAAGAAAATAAAGTTAAAAAAGTATGAACGAAAATATATCGAAAACGATAAAAGATCGAGCAAAAATAAACAGATCTTTTTTTCACCTAATTGAATGAAAAGCAATACTAAAGTGGCCCGAATTTTGAGGAAAGCTTACACTTTTGAGTATTTTGATATTTTTTTTCGCTTGGGGCGGAAGGAGGAAACGCCTCAAGCACCTTTTAGTTTTGCTGGCAGAAGCGAGCTTTGGTTCAGAGCTGAAACGGGTTACCGGGTCATTCGGGTCAAGTTTTGGACCGGATCTAGGAACAGTGCTTACCAGGTGACACGGAGGCCAAACGAGAGCTTTTAGTTCTGTGCTCATTTCCACCGGTTGCGTTTGAACAGTGTTGCGTTTTTATTCTATATGAAGTAAGGAGAGGACTTACAAGTTATTTCAACTGATTTGTATGCATGTTTATGACGCCACCAGAAGCTTTAATTTAATAACTTTCAACATGGATAACTCTAAAATGTTAAGCACTTGAGGAAAAAATACGATCACTTTTGTCAAATTGATTAAAAATAATGCTAAACTGGCCTAATTTGAGGTTTTTCTTTTGAGCTTTGGAAATTTTGCTCGTGGAGCAGAGCCCCAAATTGAGTTAGTTTGCTACCAAAAGTGAAAGTTGCTGGGAATACATGTAAAACAAAAATAAAGGATTCGTACTCATATAACTATAAAAACACAGAAAGGAGGTGAGATTATGTTTAGAACAAAATTATATATACTTGAATCCGGTTGTATACAATTGCGTATATTATATTTCCTTAAGATACAACGTTCGAATAAACCACATGGCATTTTTGCAAATTTTCCTGCACACCACTCAAGTATTAATACGAACTAAAGGGAACTTAAAATTTTTGGTTCGCAAATAAAAATCTTAAAAATTATCGAATTGAACTACAACCAGATGTAGCTGCACGTAAATGAACTACGCCATAGATTCTTTATGGTTTATTATTCACGAACTATTTATAAGAATGCAATAGCTTCTTGACAACCATTGAAGCTGATATTCCAGTTCATAAGCGTGTACATGACCATAATAATACCCACAATAAAATTATTATTGTAGAAACTTAATGTCCACAATTGTGACCACCAAGCTTAAATGGGTTCGAAAATCTACCGTGAAACGTATTGTATCAGTTGCAACAATATTCGACCCACAGAATTTCTGATAACATTCTGCAGGTAAGGAAAAAGGTCAATATGCAGTAAGAAACACTACTTTTTTAGATTATTAGCCTTCGAAATGGAGATTTTCAATAGTTTGGATCGTGAGTAGCAAAGGGAAGACCTTAGGAAAACGGAATTCAGTTCAATTGTATTATTACTAAACTTATTATATAACGTTGTTTAAAAATAAGCTAAAAAAATAATAATTCTTTCTTTCTTTCCCTTATTTCTCTTTCTTTCTCACTCCTTGTTTCCGTCCTTTTCCTTCCTTTCCAATTTTTTCTTCTTTCTGTATCTCTTTGTTTATTGTTTTTCTTCCTTCCTTTGTTTATTGGTTTCCTCCTTTGTTCTTGTTTTCTTTCCTTTTCCTCCTTTTCGTTCTTTTTTATTCCATTTTTTGTTTTCCTTCCTTTGTCACCTTTTTTATTTATTCTTTTCCTTCCTTTCGTTCCTTCTTTATTCCTTTATTTCTTGTTTTCCTTCCTTCCCTTCTTCTTTATTCCTTTGTCTCTTGCTTTCCTTTCTTTCTTTTCCCATCATTCTCTTTCTTTTTCCTCTCCTTTTTCTCTATATTCTATGCTTTATTAAAGTATTTTCTTTTTCACCTGGAATCTTCCTTTATTTCTTTCGTTCGTTCATTAGTTTTCTTTCTTTCTGTTTTCCATCTTTTCTTCGTTTCGTTCTTCATTATTTTTTCTTTTTTCTTCATATCTTTGCTTCCATCCTTTCCTTCGTTTCTTTTTTCTTTCTATCTTATTCTTCCTTCTGTTTTCTTTTCCTTCTTACTTTAAAACTCCTTACAGACAGTGTTTATAGTACATTTCAGAAGTACATGGAACTAGGTACTTTTTTTCTACTTAACCAGTACCTTCGTACTTTTAGATACTTCAGCTACTATTTAAACAAGAGCAAGAACCTGAAAAAGAGTGAGTAAGTGGCGGATGAATAAGTATTATTATTATTAATAATAATAGTATTAGTTTATAGCAATTGTCAATATCTTTGAAGTTCGCTTTATTGATATGGACTTCTGTTATTGCTGCGCGGCTCTCTCATATAACTTGTTAGTTGAATCTCTCAGGGCGTGCTGTTTTGGGTTCTTTGCCGTAACTTTGAGCATGATTCAGGTAACTTATACAGATAACCATCCGAGTCCCAAGTCTATTTTAGTGGGGCTACAAAATGGCTTTCGTAGGATATCTGTAGAGCTGTCAAAAGAAATATCAATCACTCCGGAGCTTTTCAGCTACCTGGAACGATTGATAAGTTTAACTCCAAGAGATGATAATTCAATATTTCAAAAGGTAGGTATATATTTAGAGAAAGGACATTAACGTATCCTATACTATACATTCTCTGTCAAGTATTTTTTTTTACCTAGCCGAAGCTAGGTGACCCACCAGAGGGCTGAACCCTCTATTTAGGGAAGGGATTTTATGGGAGATATGTATCTATAAGGTTGTTGGGTTAAGAGGTATTGCAATACTTTATTTATTTATTCTAATCAGAATTTATCACTGGTCATTATGAGCTTTGCTCACAATAATACTATTTAGGAAGGATTATTTATGATTATGGGATGAGAGATGAATATGAGGTGCGTTACACGTCACAACACTTCAGTACACTTAGAGGCGAATGATAGTTTTCTTCTTGTCCAGGGGCGACTCTGGACAATATGATAGACATTTATGATGTACATTTATGATCACTGTGCAACGTATGAAGGTGCAAGATAATGAGGCATATCTGGAATGCTGTGTGCTGAAGCAAGCGCAAAGTCTGGATGATTTGGTATGATTTTATATTGGTATAAAGTGAAAAGCAGGGAGAGGGGTGTATGTGTATTTCGTGAGAATGTAGTATATCATGGAAGAGAAGATGGTTCATTTCGAGGCGTTTGTGAATGTATTTAATTCGCAGATCTTCTAAATGCAATAGGAGGTGAGGGAATGTTATGTGGTCATATAAGTCTTGAGTCGGACTGGGGAGTTTCACTTTGTCAAGTAATTTTTTTTTTACAACTGCTAGCCTAAGATAAGCTTAGACTAGCACCCCCAGAGGGCTGTACCCTATTTATGGGAAGAGGAATTAGGATACTGTAGATATCAAGGAAGATTTGTAGTTGGGCTAAGGGTTGTTGTTATATTTTTATTATTCTTTATTTCATATAATATAATAAACAAAAAAAAATTCATGTTGGAGTATTATGAGTTTGCCTCATAATCATAAATGTTGGTAGTGGTTAGTTAAAGGCAATGAGATGAATTATGGGCATGCGGTGCAAATAGACATCACAACACTTTGGCACATTAAAAGACGAATGAATGAAGATCTTCTGGACTAGGGGCGACTCTAGTCCGTGATGGAGACAGGTGAGCCCTAGCGTTCAAAATGATTACAGTGCAGAGTATGAGGGTGCTACAAAATGAGGAATGTCTGGAGAGCTGTATGCTGATATGAGTGGCATGTCCGGATGGTCAGGTGGTAGAGTGTATTGGTAAAGTGTGCAGAGCAGAGATAGAGGTGTGTGCGTATATTTGGCTGGTGCTTGTTGTTGGTCATGGGAATGTAGAATGTCGTGAAATAAAATATGGTTTGTTTCAAGCCGGTTCGTAATGTATCGGATACGTAGCTTTTCTATGTGTAGTAGGAGATGTGGAAATGTGATTCTGTTGTAGAGTTCCTGGGTTGGACTGGGAAGTTTTACTCTGAATGCTATTCGTAAGGCATGATGCTCCAGAATTTGTAGTTTATGGTAAATGTGATGAGAGGCGGCAATCCATGCTGTGAGTCCGTAGGTTAAAACTGGTCTGAGAAATACCTTATATGTGTTGAGTATGGTGTTTGAGTTTGGCCCCCATGCTGTGCCTGTGAGTCGTGTTAGAAGGTTGAGTCTATTTCTGGCTTTGGATATGATTTTGGAAAGATGAGGGCGCCAAGTGAGATGATGATCTAGAATGAGGCCGAGGTAGGTGACTGTTTTGGATGGTTTTATGGGTTCATGAAGAACGGTGAGGGACAGCCGGTTGGGATTTCGGTGGACCTTTGAGCGACGCTTTGGTGGGATGAAAACAATTGCTTGTGTTTTGTGGGAATTTATGGTGAGTCCCCACTTACTGCACCAGGAAGTGAAGGTGTTGATGGCTTCGTTCATTGTACGATTGATGTGCTGGATGGTAGAGCTAAGTGCAAGGAAGGCGGTGTCATCTGCATATTGAAAAATATGTATATTGGAAGGTAATGGGGGTAGATCAGCAACAAAGAGGAGATAAAGAAGTGGGGAGAGGGCAGAGCCTTGAGGGACTCCGCAGTGTAGGAATATGGGATGAGATGTACTGTTGTTGATAGATATGTATGCAAGGCGATTTGTGAGAAAGCTGTAGATGAAACGAATAATTGTGATGGGGAGTCGGAATGACTGGAGTTTGTAGATGAGGGCGGAGTGACAGACTTTGTCAAATGCTTTTTCCAAATCGAAGAGGACAAGACAGGACGGGTGAGAACGGTTGAAGTGGTTGGTGATCATGTTAGTTAAGCGAAGAAGTTGATCGTTTATGCTATACGAAGGGCGAAATCCTGCTTGGTGAAGAGGAAGAAGGTTGTATTGGTCTAGGTGGGTATGGAGGCGTTGTACTAGGATTTTCTCTAACGTTTTACTGAAGGTTGATGTTAATTGGATCGGCCGGTAGGAGGATACGGAGCTTGGAGGTTTATCAGGTTTCAGGAACATGAGAGTTTGTGATGATTTCCAGGGAAAAGGAAAGAACCCGGTGCGTAATATAAAGGTATAGATGGCTGCAAGGAGCTGGATGAGAGATGTAGGTGATTCTTTCAGGTGGCGGTAAGTGATGCTATCGTTACCGGGTGCGGTTTGACGTTTGTGAGTTAGGATACGTGTGATATCTTCGGTGGTGATGGATGTAGTAAGTGGATGGTCGGGAAGATGATGCTCTGTATTTGGTTGGAGATGAGGTGAGGCGAAATTCAAACGTTCTGCAGGATGGCGCCTTTGAGGATTAAATGGAAGTGAAGGTGTGAATATTTCTTGTAGATAGGATGCAAATGCGTCTGCTTTAGTTTTATCAGAATGAAGTGCTTGATTGTCTTGTAGTAGTGGATATGTTGTTTTAGAGTATTTACCGATGAGTGCGTTGAACCATTTCCAGTACTATGTAGGATGGGCTTTATCAGCAAGTGAGTTGCAGGTTTTTACCCATTGTCTTAATTTATAGGCTTTAATGTAGTTGCGTACTGTACGTTGAAGTTGGCGATGGAGACGAAGTGATTCAAGATTGCCAGTCCGTTGAAAATCTCAGTAGGATTGTCTGGAGCGTCTGATCATGGTGAGATATTGTGGCGGAAGGTTAGGTTTGTATGGGTGGATTGTGGTTTTGGGGATGAATTTTTTCTGAGGCTGTTTGTATGGTGTCTGTGATATGATCGATTGATGTATATAATTCATCTTCGGTAGTCGGTGTTGTGAGAGGTGAGATTCGGGTATGGATATATTCCCGGTAGTTGTCCCAATCGGCTCGATCAAAGCGAAGTACTTGTTTCAGTGGTAGATTTTGTTGTGGAAATGGATTTTGTTGACATTTGAGGGTAAGTTTTACGGGTGCATGGTCACTACCTATGAGATCAAGAACTGTTACGGTGCTACTATTGGCAATGTTTGTTGAGGTTATGACAATGTCGGGTGTCGTATTGGAGATAGGAGGGGTTGGTTTGGGGAGTTGATGGAGTGTACCGGTGGTTTGATATTCAATGAAATTTCTGAAGTGTGTTTTGTCTCTATCGGATCTACTATGTATGTTGATATCGGCCATTATGATGTAATTTGTGAAGGTATTTGATATATATGCAAAGAAATCATATGGTATAGGGTGACCTGGTCTGACGTATATGGTTGCTAGAGTGAGATAATTATTTTTATAATAAACAGTGGCTATTAGGTGCTCTGGTAGGTGTTTAAGTGGAGGTGTATGTTGTCTATGGGGTACGGTAGTTGTGAATCCTATTGCAGTACCTCCATTGGCGCGGAGGGCTGGTAGAGTACTGTCATGTCTTAGTACTGTGAATCTAGAAATTTTGAACGGTTGACTGGTTTTCAAGTGTGTCTCATTTAGTAAAAACCCGTTGATATGTTCCTCTAGAAGAAGTTGTTCGAATAGGAGTTTGTGTGTAGGGAGTGATCGAATGTTCAGGAAGAGTAATATTAAAGCCATGAACTTCAGGGTAGTCAGAGTAGATATGTTGTTGTAGCTAAACTGCGGTTTCATGAGCACTTGCAATGAAATGGGCATAAGGACCAGAATATGTTGCATTGAAATTCACTTGTAGGATTGATTTTGCGGTGAGTTGGATTTGTTGTAGTATGAATTGGCGTTGAAATGGATAGATGTTTTGCAGTGTCACCGGTATGAATGCTAGTACTTGTTCTATGGTGATTGGCTGGTAAACAGACGTGATAGGAGTAGCGTCAGGCTGTTTGGTTTCAGTAGTACGGATGGGAACAATTAGTTCAGTTTTTTTGGTTCTGGTGGTAGTCTTGCTTTGCAGCGATAACTAAAGATGGGATGTGATTCTCCGCAAGTGGTGCATTTCGGGGGATTTTTCATATTGGTGCAAGATTTCGTAATGTGAGGTCCTGAACAGTATCCACATTTGATTTCATTTTTGCATTGTGATGTTGCATGTGTATTATATTGTTGACATTTCTCGCATCTGATCGGAAGTGGAGGTGGTGAATGAGACGGTTCGACTCTATATCTGCGCTTGTATATGTAGGCTCCATTATTGAGTAGATCATCTATGGTATCTTGGCTGGTTGTGATGACGCGTACCATATACGTCGGTTCCCCTGTTCTTGTCTTAATTCGGAGGCATTTGGTGATAGAGTGACCTTCTTCCTTGAGTTCTTCTTCGACATCGGTGTCTGAAATGGATGGCTCTACTCCGCGTATGACTACTGACAACGTTGGTGTGCGACGTGGTGGTGGTTGTCGCGGAGGTTTATCGGCCAAAGAAATCATGTTAGCTTTTGGTCCAAATATCTCGAAGCTATGTTTGTTTGGTATTTTTGTAGCTAACGAGGAGTCCAGTGAATGAATAATGATCCCGTTTCTTGTTGGAATGATGCGTTGTATGTGCTCTCGTGGAACGTATTTGGTGAACTGCTGTAGTAGTAGTTTTGGATTTTGAAACTTAGTGTCAAAATTTGTGAACAAAAAAGACTGAGTTTGCTTTGAAGAATTTGGTAGATGCGGAAATTGTTCTAAGTTGTTGAGATCCATGTGCTCAGTTTCGGATTCTGTGTCGTTGACGGTATGAGATTTTTTCTGCGGTGGTGATGATGGAGAAGTTCTTCCGGAGCGTTGTTCACTTGGTGATCTAGATCTCGATCGCGATGATGTTGCAGTTTGTCCGGCCTTCTACGATATTTAGGTATAGCGCCTATGTCTGAGTATCGTGTTGGTTGAGGTATGTGCTGTGGCAGTTGATGAATTGCTGGTTGTTTGTCTGACATGATTCGTTTGAAGCTAAGATGATAAACAAAATTGGCCCCCCCGTAGGGACTGGGCTTCAGGAAGCGTGCACTTTGTCGGAAGTGAAAAGGAACTGATTGATGATAATGACAGGATGATCAGTCTTTGTGTAATGACTGCTGCTCAAATTAACTTCACCCTCCGACACTGAGAAATGCCGTCTATCCTATTGCGGCCGTACATGCACTTTTCTCTTCTGTGCGTGTGCAACACAGTGTCCTCGATGGTGCATTAACGTACCACAGCTAGGCTAGGTTAAGTTATGCTGTCAAGTAGTCTTCATATAATTATATACATACAAAATTACAATAACCATTTGTAAAGAATTAATTTACAAATCAAATAAGTTCTGTTAATTGTTACAGAATGATTTCTGATAACATAAAGTTTATATATTTCATTACTGTGCTCTTATTTCCAACTTTAATTACCAAGATAAAAACAAACCAACGTGATTTACTCTCTAAATCAGTCGTAGCACTGTAGTGACATCTATCGATCATCTCGAGAAACCTCTCAATATTATGAGACCCGTAATACAATTACAGAATTACTTATTCAACAAATTATAAACGTTTTGAAGACTCATTCTTTTGTTGTTAAAGAATTATTAATAATAATAACAATAATACATAACACTGACACATTCATATCATAAGTAAATGGTCCCATATCAAACCTATGTGTAAAGATTTAGTTATATGGAAAGTTAGTTTCATAACATAAGCTGGTAACAGTGATATTGTAGAAATATGGAATTTTTCTGTTTCATTTAGTAGCGATAAAATCACTGCACAAATTCCAATAAAATTTTTAGGAACTTTGTGATTGCGAAACATTCTGCGATATTTTTGACTATATCTATCTATCGTTTCATTTTTTGACTGTGCTTTCATCCGCAGGTAACATGGAAAAAATACAGGCATTTTGATTTTTGTAAGACGCAGCGTCTTGCTAAGACTAAAACGCAGCTAATGGAAATTTATTTAGTCTGAGAAAGACACTCATATAGTGTTATTTGTTTTTAAATTTTTTGGCCTTGTCTTATCAGCGAATTCATCTTTTTTCAGGATCACAAGTGTTGCCATCTTTAAGGATCACAAGATTTCGTAACGATACCTCACTCATATTTTTGGAATCATTCAGATGTGTTTGTTAACTCTACGTGCAACAAGGGGTTGCGTGTAACACCGTACACCAAAGGAGGGTAAAAAAATGTCCATCACTTAAAGCGTTATTTCCTTTCCTAGAAAATGTAATATTATACTGTATTTTGTACTAAACATAAACCAAGACTACGAACAGAGCAAGTATGTCACAATGTTTATTTGTTATTCTCACAATATATTTTAACAGTAAGGAAATGTTATTAGCATATTTCCCGAATTACAAGAATAATGATATGGTACTACCGGTATAAATTCTTTTTATTGTTGGAAGCTACAGAGTAAGCATTATTGTCTTATATTACCTGCTAAAACGCATTGTTGGTTACTTTGAATCAATAATCTTGCGTTTGCAAAAGCTGCATTTCGGTGCAGTTCGCAGCTGCATTTCCCTAAAAAAAAATAAAAATAAAACTCCCAACGGGAATTCCCGTTCTGCCTAAAGATAAGATCATTGAAAATATTTTCTACAAAGTGCTGGAGGGCCTTTAGGCAGAACGGGCATGAATCACTTTATGTCTCCCACGAAAACTTAAAAAAAAAAATGTTATTTGTTAGAAATTAAATATATTGAAAAACAAAATAAAATTCGAATTATTATATTATACTTTTGACACAAAACCTGAGTTATGACATGATACTAAAGAAACATCCATAAAAATCGTTATTTAAAAAAAAGTGTGGACAATTTTTAACTCATCTTGGTGCACGGAGGGTTAAATATTGCAAGGAAACATAGTTTATTTACACATCTTATTCTCGATATTTGAATATGAATTACTTGTTCAGTATCACTTTTACATTTTAGTGTTATACTTCCAGATACTCAGTTCCATACTTCCAGACTGTACATATTTATTTGATACCTTCACATCATACGTTTTTATATGGTACCTCATATCTGATGCTGCAGAGCGAGGTTCCAGAGAAAATTACCCAAGCTCCCACCCCCCAACCCTACACACAAACGAAAAACTTCTTCTTGCTGTTTCAGCAAGTCTCCCTAGTTCCGTTTTTGCACTATTTTCCCAGGTTTAAATAGAAAATATTCGTTTGCAAAAAAAAAAAAAACCCTGCTACATGAGTATTGGTAGACGAAACGTCATCTGTCAAAAGCTTGTCCATTACGGCCTTGGTTGTTTTTTTCTTCCGAGCTTCCCGTCAGTTGCCACGCCTATTTTCATGTCATGGTTTTACTGTATTTCCAGTTTAGATGGGTTTTCTCGCCCAGGATGGAAGAAAGAAATATGTGAAAAGAAAAATATTACTGTTGAATGCCAAACACATATTTTTCTTCTCACTGTTTCTCTCTCTCATATGTTCTGTATGTTACATGGTACCTGACACACACTTGACGTTAAAGAGCCCTGGCTAGACAGATTTGTATTTTCGGTAAAAGTTCAGTCCACGAGTTTCGTTTCCTCTCCTCTTCCTAACCTATTTGTCTTTGTACTACAGTCACACACACGCACACACATGCGAATGAATGAATGAATGAACCAAAGGATTGGTGAAAACTGCAGGCATGTTTCCAACACTGAAAAATAAATTAAAAAAGCACTATTTGATGCTTTTCCCTCTGGTTTGTAATTTTCCCACTAGTCGTGTCAAATGGTTGAAAGAGAGACACCGCCTTTATATATTGCTGGGCAGTAACACCATTTAATTGGTCTTGGACTTTACAGTAACAGAACCAAACGGCAAGGCACAATCTAAATTATTGAATATGTTAATGGTCGTCAACACTAGCTGTAATATTGAGTTCAACAGAATGGTTGAATAACGTATAAATATTAATATTGTGTTTGTCTCTCTTTGAGATGCGATGCATGGAGTCGTACAGGTTCCGAACTGTACACCGAGGTACATTTCACCATTCTTCCTCCAGCTGCTCAATGAATTCTGCAAGTGTTTGTTTAGGCCGATTGCGTCGGACCCTACGCTACTCAAACTGGTCCCAAAATGTGCTGTATTGGAGATAGGCTCAGTGGTGTCAATATATTGTAATGCAGAGCACGTTGAACATTCTCGTGCACCAGAATGGTATTTGCAGTAGCTGAAAGAATGGGTAGAAAATGCTGGTGCAAAAACGCTGTGGCATGCCTAGCAATCCCTAGCACAAAGATAAGAGGAGAGGCGTTTTAGAGTGATAATTGGTAACAGGGTAACGGTCTAGAAAACTACAACAGCTTTAGGGGACTTATGTTGTTCACGTTTAAGCACCGGTTAGTGATGATTCGCTCTGTGGCGCTACGCTTTGAAACAGATACCAAAATTGAAGCCTGACTCATTTAAGGAGGAAGTGTCTTTTGCTTTTCCTGTAACCATTCTTGATGTTCGGTGCATCACGTAAGACATATCCCACGAGGTCACGATGGATCTATATCCAAGCGAGTTTTCGAGGACAATGCCATTACTATAGTCCATTCTCACTCAAACATCGATGGAAATACTCCCTGACATTGCAGACTGTGATGCAGGCCGCATAATTCTCAAGATTTCTGTTGATTTTTGTTATCTGAAAGTCGACATAAGTAAACAGCCAGAGGCATTGGTTCTCTTTTTCTGTTGTTCGTCTTGTGGCGCTAGAATCTTCTTTGAGGTATGTTTATGATGTAACAATCCTGAGTCTATGGATCTAATCTGGGCTATTTTCGACTTAATTATCCGGTCACTAAGGTCTCACGGGAATACTTTACGAAACGCGCTCCATAGGAAACCTTCAGCAGAAGGTCATCGGTACATTGCGTATAAAGGTGTTCTGGTATTCCTTGCAGTTCGTCTCGTAGTTGCATGTCAGTAAATGTCAGAAATTAATGTTAATAAAATAGAAGTAACATTTCTAGAAATTACGTATCGGGAAAGAGTTCCAAATGATATTTCATATACCTACCACTGCATGTAATATACGTATATGCATATCTAAAGAAATGTTTATTACAGGAGAACTTACAGCTTTTTAGAATACTTTCGACTTGTCGATCCGTTTCCTTCCCTCGCTTTTACTAGTTGATGTTAATAAGTTACAGAATGACTTTGCTTTTTGTGACATATTAGAACCCGTGACTACACAAAAGCAACGGAATTACTCAGTTATTCACGTCATTCCACGTCAGATCAACACAGTCATTTACCTCACCATCTCAGATTTTTATGAATTTTGGCATGTTAGTAGATTCTGATGAGAAACACTCAAAAATGTAATATTGTAGTCCTGTGTCATATATTACTGGATTTACAGCATCTCAAACTTTGAAGTTTATTCCGAAATTTTAAGTCACATTCATTATTTAAAACGCTTGTAACTTTTGTCTTAATTAAGATAGAGATGTGATTCTTGTGTCATTGTGAAGGTCTTGGACAGATCTTTCATTTGATATACAACACTTTCCCCTCCATTTGAAATTGAAAATTTGACTTTGAGCTTCGACCTTCTGACCAAAAATAATGTCACCTCCGATTTTTGTGAAGCTTTCCAAAAATAATGGTCTTTTATTCGTGAAGAAATGTGCAAAGTTCCATAATCAGACACCAGTGGTAAGACAAACATGTGTTAAGCATTTTCGTCACAGGTCGGAATGTTGTGTTTCTGCTTATGTCTCCCCTTCCTCCCGTGTGCAGCTTGATGAAAAAATATTGCGAATAGTGTCATTGTATAGGTTAAGAGGCAAGTGTTAGGAAAAGTGATGGGGCCGAAATGTGGTTAGTCCGTATGGGGCCATGGGAAGGGAAGAATCCAATATGGTTGCTGTAACATACGAATCCTAGTATGCAAGTGATCTTTGGAAATGTTACACCTAGAGTTATGATATTAGTGTCTAATTGTAAGGTTTCATTAGCAAAATTGTTATGAAATGATGGTAGCCACTTGGGTAGTCCATCTTGGGATATGGAGAGGGAAAATTCAACATGACTGCCGGAATAAGCCATTTCAAGTATACAGGTAGCAACCTTTCCGATAATCTTTGGAATTATTTCATGAGTTCACTGTCAAGCTTAAAAGGTTATGGTGTATAGATGTGGGATGTTATGTAAAATAGCAAATAGTTATAAGAGAATCAGAAATTCCTCTTTAATTGTCGATATGGGATAATATAGAGCCTGACGCAGTGCCCTTTTAAAACGGATTGTTGAGCGACTTTCGTCAGCAGTGATAACTTCATTCAAAGGTGTAATTGGAACGTCGTGGACGTTGCGTTTAATAGAATCGTTTGTGTCTTCATCGGTTACTTTCATGGGTTCTACTTTTCTATGGAACGGCAGATCTTAAAACGTATAATCTGGAGTTGAATTGTAAAGATGGTCTCAAAGTGTGATGCATTTGTTTTTCCCCTGTCAAACTGTGGAGCCTGGTCCTTATGTACAATATAATGTATTGATTGAAAGCATGTTCAGGTAAGTTCGTGAATTTTTTCCGGAAGAGGTTACGATGTTTTATTTGTCGTAGTATAGTCCAGCTCTTACTCCATTGAAACAGTTTGTTTATGTAGTAGATGGCAGATTGATAAACGGGTTGTAAAGTGCTAGTCAGTTGTGTTCTTAGTTTCTAGCTTTGGTTCTTTCAGCATCTGACAGTAAATTCTTTATATCTTATCTGTATTTATTAAAACATGCATTAGAATAGTTGGCAGCCGTTCTCTTTATATTTGTGTTCATATTTATAGAGGAACGGCTTTAGAGTTAAGGAAGAACTGACAACTGATCACTTCCAATATCATCCTGAACTTTATCGTTCACCTTATTTTATAACAAACGAGCACAGCATCAGGAGTAGTGTTACTAATGGACCTTTTGTGTCATGAGAGATCTAGCATTTGATTGCTTATGGTGGGGTTTATCATAGATTTGAGGTAAGTACGTTCTTGATCACTGCGAATGTGGAAGTTTATATTATCTATAATGACATAGTATCTAAACCTATCTGATATCTAGTGAAAAAACTGGAAGGGATAGGATGCTGTGGCATCATCTAAATTCTAGCTAGCGTAGAAGTAATGTGTGCTAGATATACACAGTGGTAATATTAAATTCTGTTAAATGTAGGTCAGTGATTAGTTTATGAAGTCTTACAGCTATACGCTTACTCGGATTTGAGTAGTGGCTTTGAAAGTGGTAAGACGTGTGTTGTGATCTCTCCCGAAAAGGTGCTAATTTTCGGAGGAGAAACGGAACTTACGAACTTGGTGAGTACAGAAACTTAAAGACCTTAATAAAAAGAACATATTATTAATTTTTAGTGGATGTGGGAGTTTTTCGGCAGGAGTTATTAAGGGACCAAATTCCCTATGTTAAGTATATGGGACCATAAGAAACACGCTTCCACGTATTAACATTGGCAAAGTTGAGCGACCAAGGACATCCGGTGACCTTGAGGAGACAATTTTCTAAGTCTACGTTGCAATGAAATTTTTACTAACTTCTTGTGTGTGTATATAGACAGTATGGAGGGCTAAGTGGGCTATATCTCCGGTGACGTTAGGGCTGGGTGCTTGATATTTTGGGAGGTTGGTGACCTCCCCTGGGGGTTCATTGCACCCCCAAGATGCTTTCGACATAGAATTCTGTCGGGAGCGTTTTGAAGTTGGTGCCCAGGGGCTCATTGCCCCCCGAAGTGCTGTCGGCCGTGGGCGTTTTGGTGGTGTTCCCCTTGACTTTTTAGTCACTCCCCGGACGAAGCCCGCCTCTCGGATGTCGGGTTCCCTGATGTGCGGCTCTGGGGATGCTATATTGGTTGTCCCTAGTGTAAACCTTGAACTTTAGTGCGTGTATCGTGCGAGTACGAATACGAGAGCGCGAAGATATCAAAGAACTTTGATTATACGAATATAACCAAGACTTAACTTGCCAAACTTGAGTCACAATGGAGGTCCAACGATCCAGATCCTAACAACCCATTTCTGTTAAAATGGATGGAGAAAGAAAAGATGAAAGAAAGAAATGTAGGTAAACCAGGGTCTATAAGAAATACAAGGAATTAAAATAAAATATAGTGGATGAAGTACACGCAGAATGGGAAAAAGCAAACAAGGAGAGCACATCTAAAAGAACACCTTTGAGAAGTGTGAGAGGAAGGGCCGCTGACCAGGAGAGTATGGATGCAACATCTGGAGGACCAGGAACACCATTTTACCAAGATGAGGAACCGAATAAGAAGAGACATAGAACACCAGAAGTTGAGGAGGCGAGTAAAAGACATAAATACGAGAAGGAAGCAGAAAAACTGAAAGAACGCCTAGCATACACAGAAGGAAGAATAATGGAATTGGAAAATAACCACGAAAAACTAGAAAAAGAAAACGCAAGGCTTAGGGAATGTGAAATTAAGTTGGAGCAAGAGATCGATAAATTGGAAAGAACTATCAATGAATTAAAACAGGAAGCAATAACTGGTAGCATCAGAATTAACGAATTAGAAATAACCATCAACCAGACAGAATCTAGAAGACAGGAGACAGAAGAGAAATCGCGGAAACAGGAAGGAGAAATACGAAATTTGTACGATGAAAATGGAATGTTGAAGGAGGCAAAGGAATCAGCAAGGGAATCACCGGTGACAGCAGTCAGCTTTACGGACATGCTTCCAAGACACCAAAATACAGAAAAAACAAGAATTATAGAGACAACAATGAAACAGAAAACCCTGAAGACCTAATAGTTACAAACGATCAAGTGGCAGCAATCGTAAGAAACCTAAAACCAAGGAAAGCACCAGGTCCAGATCACATAAAAATGAAATATTCAAAATTGATTCAAATATATGGACTTCATACCTAACTAGGCTTTTCAACGAATGCATAGGTCAAGAACTGTTCCCAGAACCATGGAAGAAAGCAAATTTAATAATCCTACTAAAAGGTGAGGGCAAAGATAAACGTAATCCCAAGTCCTACAGACCAATTTTCTTATTGAACACAATAAGTATAAACTTTGAAAGAATAATTGCACAAAAAATAAATGAAAAAAGGGACCTATCAACCTGTAAATTAAAATAAGGTTTTCTCCCTAACAAGTGTACGAAAGACCCCATAAATGAACTATGTAACAGCATATATCAGTTAAAGGAAGATAATTGGGATATTCTTTGGCATTATAGGGGTCTTTGACAATTTGTCGTGGCCTTCATTGCTAAGAGAATTAAAGAAAATCGTGTTGCATAGCAAATTGTGGAAAGTTGTAAAAATCTACTTTTCAAATAGATTAATAGAAGTAGAGACAGCGGACGACGTCGTGGCTAAGATGCCAACAAAAGGTTGCCCGCCAGTCTCGGTAATAGGTCCGGTTTTCTGGGACTTGGCCTTCCAACCATGCCTGGAAATGTTGGATGAAATGCGGCAGGCAGTAAGAGTAGTGGGATATGCCGACGACCTGGCGGTCGTTATTCAGGATAACAGCCGACTTGACCTACAAAATAAAGCAAATGAAGTAATAGATAAAATGACATCGTGGTGCAAAGAGAATAACTTAACAGTATCATTAGAAAAAAAAACAAATATGTGCTATTCAAAGGAAATGTTAATTTTAATAGAGGACCAACTATAAAAGTGAACGATAAAAAGGGAAAGATACTTAAAATACCTAGGCATAACCTTAGACGAAAAACTTAACTTTAGAGAAAACACAACTAAAATAAAAAACAAAGCAATAAAAGTTTCACATAAATTGGTAAACATCGCAACAAAAGACCTTAAAATTCCAATTAACTAATACGAACGTACCACGACTCACGATGTTATTATAAGATCGATTGTAGGTTAGGCCGCTAGCGTCTGGGGCCACAGGATAAACGATAATAGACAAAGACTAATAAAGACATTGACAGATCACAAAGACAACTATTGCTGAGGCTGTCTGGCGCATATAGAATAACACTGGTAGAGACTCTTCAGATAGCATAGGCTGTCCCACCAATGCATCTTCAAGTGAAGAAATTGGGTGCCATGTATTGGCTCAAAAAAGGAAACCAAGAACGAGTATCCAAAATACTGCACCAAGAAGCAGAGAATAAATCAGAAATCAATTCCATAATAGTCGATGCATGGCAGGTGTTATGGGCGAGACGGAAAAGAAAAATTAGACCTTTTGGTTTCTTTCCAGATACTGAGGAGAGAATGGGCATGGAACTGGAGATTACTGGAGGCCTTATGCATTACTTGACTGGTGACGGCCCCTACCGACAGAAACTCTACCAAACGAAAATAGAAAATAGAAGATAATATGTGTCATTTATGCGGGGTGGTGGCCACGCCGGAACACATAGTACTAAGATGTAGGGAACAGAAAACTTAGTTCGCGCTTAGAACTCCTGGGCGAGACACCCGTCACCGAGGGTCTGCGAACACCGGAACTGGTGACGGCCCTCAGGGAACTAACTCATAAAATCTCAAACTACTACAAGAGGAAAATTCTTTAACGGAGTGGACCGCCCCGCATGAAAACAACAAGGACAACACAGACAATAAAAATGTGGGGAAGTTCGGCCAATAAACGGATGGCTTCGTGCTAGCATCCGCGTACAAATAGACAATAAAACAATAGAGGCATAATTAATATATAAACCAGAAACGAAGTGGTAAAATAGAGATTGTATGTTCCGCTGGAACCCAGTGGGAAACAATTCGGGACTTCGTCCCAGTTCCGTGGAACTTTCTTAACCCAGTGGAACTCCGTCCCAAGAGACGCTAAGTTTGTGTGAGTTAGTGTAAGTGTGGTGGTGAAAGAAATTGGAAGTGTGGTATGAAGTGATGAGCGTATATACTTACTGGAAAAACGCTAATTTTCTGGAAGCCAGAAATGAAAGCAAACAAATCGAAAACTAGCCACGGTGTAAGTGTGAGTGAGTGAGTGTGAAGAATTGAAAATATAATACAGCGAAATAAGAGAAATAACTAACCGAGTGCAAGAGTGAGACAGGAGGAACTAACATAGTGACGAGGAGGAAGTGGACACCAATCAAAAGGAAAGGAATGCGACAAAAACACCACCAAATCCACGCGCATCTATTCTTGTTCCTTCCTACTCTGTTGCAGGTTAGAAGAAGAGGCCAATCAAGACTATGTTCGTCTTGTCTATGTGTTGTCCATGTGTTAGTTAATGTGTTCCTAATATTTGTAATGTATGTTTATGTGTTATATGTTAATAAAGAATATAACAGCTAGGGGCTCCCCCGAAGCAAGTAAGTTCTATTAAGGGAATTTAGACCAGGAGAACATTTTGGATGCCTGGTCCAAAGTCCGTCCCGCAATTCCTGATGTTTCTGACAGAAGGAACATAGGAGCTTCTTGGAATGCCGAAACTCCGGCAATCTAAGAATCTCTAGGGACACGCCTGCCCCAAGGTGAGAAGAATAAGTATGTTCGTGATGCATTCTCCTGGAAGTGCACAACTCGGCTTGTGCAAAGGATGCAAAGAGGCAGGGGTGGTAAGGTGGGCCCCCAAAATGAAAAAAATAAGTAAAAAAAATGGAAAAGCTATATACTTTTAAGCAATTATCGTTCCGCCAGAGGCTTCGAGTGCATCAGGGGAACCGAAGTATCAGTTGCGTTTATATGGCTTGAAAATGTGCTGATATGTTGGAGATGATGCTGTTTCGTTTAACAGAAAACACTCTACATTAAGAACGGACAGAAGTTGTGTAAATTGAACTGTGTGATTTCTAAGAGACCTGCAGCCGTATTCAGAAACTTTTTTAAAGTGACTAGCGTTGTACGAACGAGTGATTAACTAACTTTTAACATTGGTAGCAACTTGTTAGTCTAATTCTGTTCTGAAACAGAGAAAGTAGGCATATGGTCCAGAGTAGGTTACCGTAATGTTTGCTTTGAGGATGGACTTTACGTAATATCTCACAGGGGAAAATATTTTGTAGTGTCGTGAATCGAAGCATATCGTTGAGTGTAACATGAAGTGTAAATTTCTAGTTTGAATTAATGTCTAAAACCAAGTTAGGTTTCTTTGGTTTTCAATTGGATTTTGCTTGGCATTTATAACTATATGTCGGGTGCTGGTTTGCACAAGTTGACCACTTAGGCGATATATCTCAATTTTTGCAGTCTTTGGTAAAATGCTTCCCTGTGCAGTATCTACATTTAGGTGTGATCGGATAATTTGCGGTAATATGTGAATTATACGGCTGGCATTTTTCGCAATGTTATGGTAAAGGTGACTTTGTTCTTGAAAGTTTCACCCTGTTCCTTCGATGATAAACGAACGGCATCACTCCGCTTCACTTTGCTGCACTGCAGAGTAATGTTCCAAAAGTGTCTGCAGACAATCCTGAAGTTATTACTAGCATTTCCTTAAAGCTAATTGTACCCATTATTGAAGGACGAAACGAACTTTGGTCGTGAAAGTTAATTTTGTTTACCTGCAATGAATTTTGAATAATTGACATTAAACGAAAAAGGCGGGAAAACCCACTTCCATTGAGCCTTAAGACATCATGCTATGTAAATATGCTTTACAAATCGGTAGCTCAGTCGGTAGAAAGTCGGCTTACCGAGCTTCAATTTCCACTCACAATACATTTCGAAATACTGATATTTATTACTAGGGACCGGATTTTAAGGTGCAAAAATGTGGTAGGAAAAAGGGAATAAAAGGTGCTGATAAATCATTCAAAAAGGTGCAAAGAAGGGTATCTTTTTTAAGTGCTATAGTATAGAGTTACATGAACATTCTTTATTCAAAACCAGCAAATATTGTTAAAATCTTGGCCTCTCCTCGATTTCTGAACTTCCACTGCAAAATTACCCATGTTCACCCGGTGCAATTTAAAATTTTTTCGTACCATCGTGTTTGTCTTCTCACACACTACAAGAATTAAGCAAAAAAATTGGGGCCCGGTGTGCTCCCTATCCTCGATTTCTGAACTTCCACTGCAAAATTACCCATGTTCCCCCGGTACAATTTCAAAAATTTTGGTACCGTCGTGTTTGTCTCGTCACATACTATAAGAATCGAGCCAAAAAGAATTGGGGTCCGGTTTGCTTCCCTCCAACCCATTTTTACCTTAAATGCAAAAATTGTTTTATTTAATCTCATAAACCTGTACAACTGCTGCACGTTTACGCAACTTTTCCTTCTTTATCTTTGGCATGCTATGCATTTATTGGGAAGAATAAGTTCTGGTTCAGATTGTTACAGAACCAAGCAAAGGTAAAGACTTCAAACTCCAAAGTGCGAATGAAGAGCTCGATTTCTTTTTCAGAACATTCTTTCTACACGAAACCTCGACGGCATGCGCAACAATGGCACTAGGAATAAACAGCCTTTTTTTCTTCTATCGCGGAGTTTTGGAAGACGAAAGGAAATTATAGCTCTTTCTCGTATATTGAGAACAATATTTATTGACTGTTTGCGCCGTTATTGTTGCCATTGTGTCGCCTAAGATTGCGTCTAAATTAATGGAATAATTATGTGTAAACCAGATTGAAAATAAAATGTATTGTTCTGTACAATTTTTTTTAAAAAAAAGAGAGAAAAAAGGGACAATAAAGGTGCTGAAGGTTAAAAGAAGTCAAAAAAGGGGAAATTTATTAATCTTGCAAAAAAGGTGCAATATTCACGCAAAAGGTGCAACACAGTGCGTTTATTTCAGTTCGTTTTATGCCCGGAAATACATATTTTGAACTTTGGTTGTTTATAAGCTACATTTTTAGAAAAGGTGCTGCACCTTAAAATCCGCTCTCTATTTATTACTAATATATGTTCTTTTGTACTTATATCAACATTTCCTCATATTTTAACCTACCATGCTTCCCACCTTACTATACTTGCTTTCCAAAAGATAACGAACTATTGCACAGATGCAATGTCAAGAAAGCGAAGGCAGGTTAGTTAAAGTCAGGTTAGATAATTTCTGTTATTTTATTTACTTTCGGCCTGTGGCCATGTCATATATATATATATATATATATATATATATATATATATATATATAT